>CM056196.1:163364458-163445090 GCA_029692085.1 Gymnothorax javanicus
TCCTGCCAGTTCAGCCTCATTACTTTACATGGAGCAGTAGGAATGCCACAAAAAACCATCATCAGTGGTATTTAATCATGTGGAGTTTAAAAACACTGGACCGGATTCAGTATTCAGCCAATATCCTGACGGCATCAAAAATGCATGCATTTAAGAATATAAATACTCCACAATTGTTTGCTCATGCTAATGTGTTCTCGTTGATATTTGCCTGACAAGGGCTTAATTTCAGAGGCATTGTAAAAGAATATTGAATTCATTACAATCAATCTAACGGCAGCCACTGTACAGTATGTTCTGTTGTTTTTTTGGGTCTGGACAGTTTGTCCAGAGAAAAGGACATAAACATAATTGAATTGAGTGAGACAATTGGAGCCATTTTTCCTGTTTAAAATCCTCTGTTTCTGAAAAGCACAGAAAAGAAACTCATCAGTTATTCGGTCAGACACTTCTCTCGTGAATCAAAAGAAAAGAAAGAAAACATTTCGTTAGTGGGAATCATCCAATGTGTCTCTCACTAAGATAACTTCTAACACTGAAAACTGCCTCTGTTTTTCCCCGACACTGTTGAGGATTCTCAGGCTGCGTGTCCGTGGCTTTGACTGTTTTAGGGTTTATCTCGTGGAGCTGTCTCAGTAACGAGCAACAACACACAGAGATAATTAGTCTCTGCAGTCGTTATGGATCATGGCTCGCACGTCTGAAAAAAGCACATCGCTCTCAGAGAAAAGCATCTGGAACACAGACCAGGGAAGATCAGAAGTCAGCACATGGAGGAAACCCAGAAGAGTGCAGAACTTAAATACTGTAAAGAGATAAAGAGGAGGGGAAATTTAGAACATGTATGTGTTTCGCTGCAGTGGGCATGGAGCGCATCAGAATCTAATGTTTCATCACAGTTTCCATTATTACCGTCTGTGGCACCGCCAGCCGACCTGCGGACCCAAACTCTGAGGGAACCCCTGAGCACCAGACACAGGTGTGCTGGCCATCAATGTTCACTAAGCCTCAGCCAAAAGCAGGACTGTTCAGTTAAATTCCCGAAATTGATGGACTGCAACAACGATCTGTGGGCTGAAATGTCCTGAAATGGAAGGTTTATGGACAGAAATTCCTTTTTGTATAAGTCATCTCGTGACCTCCTGTCCAGATACGGCTCAAGTCAACAATGTTCACTGGAGCAGTTACGCTGGCACCTTAGTGTTAAATAATCTTTATATCTTATCAAAGGCAGCACTGTTACACCTATTAAACCACAAAGGTCCACACTTCTGGAAAGCAAAAATATCAAAATAGTTTTTCTTTTTTTTAAATGCAAATTTACCTCCAGTCGGATCATTTTTTGGTTAAAATGCACATACACCACATAATGCAATTGAGGAAACTTGACCGATTTTGTCCTCTCAAGTGCAGAGGAAGAAGAAATCCAAATAGAAAACATTTCAGTGGCCAGAAGACTTACAAACCCATCAAGCATCTTACATTGTAGCCTGGTAAAATATACCACACTCAAGCAGGAAACTCAACAAGCATCTTACATTATAGTGCGGTAAAATATACCACACTCAAACAGGAAACTCAAAAGCATCTTACATTATACTGCGTTAAAATATACCACACTCAAACAGGAAACTCAAAAGCATCTTACATTATACTGCAGGAAAATATACCACACTCAAACAGGGAACTCAAAAGCATCTTACATTATAGTGCTGTAAAATATATCACACTGGAACAGGAAACTCAAAAGCATCTTACATTGTAGTGCTGTAAAATATAACACACTCAAGCAGGAAACTCAAAAGCATCTTACATTATAGTGCGGTAAAATGTACCACACTCAACAAGGGAACTCAAAAGCATCTTCCATGATACTGCAGTAAAATATACCACACTCAAGCAGGAAACCCAACAAGCATCGTACATTATACTGCGGTAAAATATACCACACTCAAACAGGAAACTCAAAAGCATCTTACATTATAGTGCGGTAAAATATACCACACTCAAACAGGAAACTCAAAAGCATCTTAATTTATAGTGTTGGAAAAAATACCACACTCAAACAGGAAACTCAAAAGCATCTTACATTATAGTGCGGTAAAATATACCACACTGAAACCGGAAACTCAAAAGCATCTTAATTTATAGTGCTGTAAAATATACCACACTCAAACAGGAAACTCAAAAAAGCATCTTACATTATAGTGGTAAAATATACCACACTCAAGCAGGAAACTCAAAAGCATCTTACATTATAGTGCCGTAAAATATACCACACTCAAGCAGGAAACCCAAAAGCATCTTACATTATAGTGCGGTAAAATATACCACACTCAAGCAGGAAACTCAAAAGCATCTTATATTATACTGCGGTAAAATATACCACACTCAAACAGGAAACTCAAAAGCATCTTACATTATAGTGCAGTAAAATATACCACACTCAAACAGGAAACTCAAAAGCATCTTACATTATACGTGCCGTAAAATATACCACACTCAAGCAGGAAACTCAAAAGAATCTTACATTATAGTGCAGTAAAATATACCACACTCAAGCAGACACTCAAAAGCATCTTACATTACACTGCGGTAAAATTTACCACACTGAAACAGGAAATTCAAAAGGATCTTACATTATATTGCAGTAACATATACCACACTCAAACAGGAAACTCAAAAGCATCTTACATTATAGTGCGGTAAAATATACCACACTCAAACAGGAAACTCAAAAGCATCTTACATTATAGTGCGGTAAAAATATACCACACTCAAACAGGAAACACAAAAGCATCTTACATTATAGTGCGGTAAAATATACCACACTCAAACAGGAAACTCAAAAGCATCTTACATTAGTGTGGTAAAATATACCACACTCAAGCAGGAACTCAAAAGCATCTTATATTAAAATATAAAATATACCACACTCAAAACAGGAAACTCAAAAAGCATCTTACATCAAAATAGTGCATTATACTGCGGTAAAATATACCACACTCAAACAGGAAACTCCAAATCTTACATTTAAATTATACTGCGGTAAAATATACCACACTCAAAACAGGAAACTCAAAAGCATCTTACATTATAGTGCTGTAAAATATACCACACTCAAACAGGAAACTCAAAAGCATCTTACATTATAGTGCTGTAAAATATACCACACTCAAACAGGAAACTCAAAAGCATCTTACATTATAGTGCTGTAAAATATACCACACTGAAACAGGAAACTCAAAAGCATCTTACATTTATAGTGCTGTAAAATATACCACAAAAACAGGAAACTCAAAAGCATCTTACATTATAGTGCTGTAAAATATACCACACTCAAACAGGAAACTCAAAAGCATCTTAATTTACATTGCTGTAAAATATACCACACTCAAACAGGAAAATCAAAAATTTCACATTATAGTGTGTAAAATATAAACTCAAAAAAACTCAAAAGCATCTTACATTATAGTGCTGTAAAATATACCACACTAAACAGGAAACTCAAAAAAAGCATCTTACATTATAGTGCGGTAAAATATAAATCAAACCAAACTCAAAAGCATCTTACATTAGTAAAATATACCACACTCAAACAGGAAACTCAAAAGCATCTTACATTATAGTGCTGTAAAATATACCACACTCAAACAGGAAACTCAAAAGCATCTTACATTATATATACCTGGTAAAATATACCACACTCAAACAGGAAACCAAAAAGCATCTTATCTTACATTATACTCAAACAGGAAACTCAAAAATATACCACACTCAAACAAAATATACCAAACTCAAAAGGAAACTCAAAAGCATCTTACATTATAGTGCGGTAAAATATACCACACTCAAACAGGAAACTCAAAAGCATCTTACATTATAACCTGGTAAAATATACCACACTCAAACAGGAAACTCAAAAGCATCTTACATTATAGTGCGGTAAAATATACCACACTCAAACAGAAACTCAAAAGCATCTTACATTATAGTGTGGTAAAATATACCACACTCAAACAGGAAACTCAAAAGCATCTTACATTATAGTGCGGTAAAATATACCACACTCAAACAGGAAACTCAAAAGCATCTTACATTATAGTGCTGTAAAATATACCACACTCAAACAGGAAACTCAAAAGCATCTTACATTATAGTGCGGTAAAATATACCACAAAAGGAAACTATACATTATAGTGCAGTAAAAATATACCACACTCAAACAGGAAACTTAAAAGCATCTTACATTATAACAGTAAAATATACCAACTCAATCAGGAACATTAAAAGCATCTTAAAATATACCGGTAAAATATACCACACAAACAGGAAAACTCAAAAGCATCTTTACATTATAGTGTGGTAAAATATACCACACTCAAACAGGAAACTCAAAAGCATCTTACATTATATAGTGCTGTAAAATATACCACACTCAAACAGGAAACTCAAAAAGCATCTTACATTATAGTGTGTAAAATATACCACACCAAACAGGAAACTCAAAAGCATCTTACATTATAGTGCGGTAAAATATACCACACTCAAACAGGAAACTCAAAAGCATCTTACATTATAGTGCGGTAAAATATACCACACTCAAACAGGAAACTCAAAAGCATCTTACATTATAGTGCAGTAAAATATACCACACTCAAACAGGAAACTCAAAAGCATCTTACATTATAGTGCTGTAAAATATACCACACTCAAACAGGAAACTCAAAAGCATCTTACATTATAGTGCGGTAAAATATACCACACTCAAACAGGAAACTCAAAAGCATCTTACATTATAGTGCAGTAAAATATACCACACTCAAACAGGAAACTCAAAAGCATCTTACATTATGCTGTAAAAAATATACCACACTCAAAGCAGGAAACTCAAAAGCATCTTACATTATACTGCAGTAAAATATACCACACTCAAACAGGAAACTCAAAAGCATCTTACATTATACTGTGGTAAAATATACCACACTCAAACAGGAAACTCAAAAAGCATCTTACATTATAGTCTTGGTAAAATATACCACATCAAACAGGAAATCAAAAGCATCTTAGTAAAATATACCACACTCAAACAGGAAACTCAAAAGCATCTTACATTATATTGTGTAAAATATACCACACTCAAACAGGAAACTCAAAAGCATCTTACATTATAGTGCGGTAAAATATACCACACTCAAACAGGAAACTTAAAAGCATCTTACATTATAGTGCGGTAAAATATACCACACTCAAACAGGAAACTTAAAAGCATCTTACATTATAGTGCTGTAAAATATACCACACTCAAACAGGAAACTCAAAAGCATCTTACATTATACTGCGGTAAAATATACCACACTCAAACAGGAAACTCAAAAGCATTCATTTACATTATAGTAAAATATACATCTTACATTTACTGCGGTAAAATAAATATCAAACAGGAAACCAAAAGCATCTTACATTATAGTGGAAAATATACCACACTCAAACAGGAAACTCAAAAGCATCTTACATTATAGTGTGGTAAAATATACCACACTCAAACAGGAAACTTAAAAGCATCTTACATTATAGTGCTGTAAAATATACCACACTCAAACAGGAAACTCAAAAGCATCTTACATTATAGTGCGTAAAATATACCACACTCAAACAGGAAACTCAAAAGCATCTTACATTATACTGCTGTAAAATATACCACACTCAAACAGGAAACTCAAAAATCTTACATTATATCTTAAAATATACCACACTCAAACAGGAAACTCAAAAAGCATCTTACATTATAGTGCGGTAAAATATACCACACTCAAACAGGAAACTCAAAAGCATCTTACATTATAGTGCTGTAAAATATACCACACTCAAACAGGAAACTAAAAAAGCATCTTACATTATAGTGCGGTAAAATATACCACACTCAAACAGGAAACTCAAAAGCATCTTACATTATAGTGCAGTAAAATATACCACACTCAAACAGGAAACTCAAAAGCATCTTACATTATAGTGCGGTAAAATATACCACACTCAAACAGGAAACTCAAAAAGCATCTTACATTATAGTGCGGTAAAATATACCACACTCAAACAGGAAACTCAAAAAGCATCTTAAAACATTATACTCAAACAGGAAAGTCAAAAAAAATATACCACACTCAAACAGGAAACTCAAAAAAGCATCTTACATTATACTGCTGGGTAAAATATACCACACTCAAACAGGAAACTCAAAAGCATCTTACATTATAGTGCGGTAAAATATACCACACTCAAACAGGAAACTTAAAAGCATCTTACATTATACTGCGGTAAAATATACCACACTCAAACAGGAAACTCAAAAGCATCTTACATTATAGTGCAGTAAAATATACCACACTCAAACAGGAAACTCAAAAGCATCTTACATTATAGTGCAGTAAAATATACCACACTCAAACAGGAAACTTAAAAGCATTTTACATTATAGTGCTGTATAATATACCACACTCAAACAGGAAACTCAAAAGCATCTTACATTATCCTGCGGTAAAATATACCACACTCAAACAGGAAACTCAAAAGCATCTTACATTATACTGCGGTAAAATATACCACACTCAAACAGGAAACCAAAAGCATCTTACATTATAGTGCGGTAAAATATACCACACTCAATCAGGAAATCCATAAAGCATCTTACATTATAGTGCGGTAAAATATACCACACTCAAACAGGAAACTAAAAGCATCTTACATTATAGTGCGGTAAAATATACCACACTCAAACAGGAAAACTCAAAAAGCATCTTACATTATACTGCGGTAAATATACCACACTCAAACAGGAAACTCAAAAGCATCTTACATTATAGTGCGTAAAATATACCACACTCAAACAGGAAACTCAAAAAGCATCTTACATTATACTGCTGTAAAATATACCACACTCAAACAGGAAACTCAAAAAGCATCTTACATTATAGTGCTGTAAATATATACCAACAGGAAAAACAGGAAACATTATAAAATTAAAATCTTACATTATAGTGCAAAAGCATCTTACATTAAAATATACCACACTCAAACAGGAAACTCAAAACATCTTACATTATACTGTGTAAAATATACCACACTCAAACAGGAAACTCAAAAGCATCTTACATTATACTGCGGTAAAATATACCACACTCAAACAGGAAACTCAAAAAGCATCTTACATTATAGTGCAGTAAAATATACCACACTCAACAGGAAACAGGAAAAAAGCATCTTACATTATAGTGCGGTAAAATATACCACACTCAAACAGGAAACTCAAAAGCATCTTACATTATACTGCGGTAAAATATACCACACTCAAACAGGAAACTCAAAAGCATCTTACATTATACTGCGGTAAAATATACCACACTCAAACAGAAACTCAAAAGCATCTACATTATAGTGCAGTAAAATATACCACACTCAAACAGGAAACTCAAAAGCATCTTACATTACATTATAAAATATACGGTAAAATATACCAAAAGCATCACTTAAACAGGGTAAAAAACCACAAAAACAGGAAACTCATTATATCTTACATTATAGTGTGTAAAATATACCACACTCAAACAGGAAACTCAAAAGCATCTTACATTATAGTGCAGTAAAATATACCACACTCAAACAGGATACTGTGTAAAAAAAAGCATCTTACATTATAGTATACTGTTAAAATATACCACACTCAAACAGGAAACTCAAAAGCATCTTACATTATACTGCGTTAAAATATACCACACTCAAACAGGAAACTCAAAAGCATCTTACATTATACTGCGGTAAAATATACCACACTCAAACAGGAAACTCAAAAGCATCTTACATTATAGTGCTGTAAAATATACCACACTCAAACAGGAAACTCAAAAGCATCTTACATTTTATAGTTAAAATATACCACACTCAAACAGGAAACTCAAAAGCATCTTACATTATAGTGCGTTAAAATATACCACACTCAAACAGGAAACTCAAAAGCATCTTACATTATAGTGCGGTAAAATATACCACACTCAAACAGGAAACTTAAAAGCATCTTACATTATAGTGCTGTAAAATATACCACACTCAAACAGGAAACTCAAAAGCATCTTACATTATAGTGCAGTAAAATATACCACACTCAAACAGGAAACTCAAAAGCATCTTACATTATAGTGCAGTAAAATATACCACACTCAAGCAGGAAACTCAAAAGCATCTTACATTATAGTGCGGTAAAATATACCACACTCAAACAGGAAACTCAAAAGCATCTTACATTATACTGCGGTAAAATATACAAACAGGAAACTTAAAACATCTTCAAACAGGAAACTAAACACTCATCTTACATTATAGTGTGGTAAAATATACCACACTCAAACAGGAAACTCAAAAGCATCTTACATTATACTGTGTTAAAATATACCACACTCAAACAGGAAACTCAAAAGCATCTTACATTATAGTGCGGTAAAATATACCACACTCAAACAGGAAACTTAAAAGCATCTTACATTATAGTGCAGTAAAATATACCACACTCAAACAGGAAACTCAAAAGCATCTTACATTATACTGCGGTAAAATATACCACACTCAAACAGGAAACTTAAAAGCATCTTACATTATACTGCAGTAAAATATACCACACTCAAACAGGAAACTCAAAAGCATCTTACATTATACTGCGTTAAAATATACCACACTCAAACAGGAAACTCAAAAGCATCTTACATTATAGTGCGTAAAATATATACTCTCAAACAGGAAACTCAAAAGCATCTTACATTATACTGCGGTAAAATATACCACACTCAAACAGGAAACTCAAAAAGCATCTTACAAAAGTTAAAATATACCACACTCAAACAGGAAACTTAAAATTATACATTATGTTAAAATATACCACACTCAAACAGGAAACTCAAAAAGCATCTTACATTATAGTGCGGTAAAATATACCACACTCAAACAGGAAAACTCAAAAGCATCTTACATTATACTGTGTAAAATATACCACACTCAAACAGGAAACTCAAAAGCATCTTACATTATACTGCTGTAAAATATACCACACTCAAACAGGAAACTCAAAAGCATCTTACATTATAGTGCAGTAAAATATACCACACTCAAACAGGAAACTTAAAAGCATCTTACATTATACTGCTGTAAAAATATACCATCTTACATTATACTCACACTCAAACAGGAAACTCAAAAGCATCTTACATTATATGCGGTAAAATATACCACACTCAAACAGGAAACTCAAAAGCATCTTACATTATAGTGCTGTAAAATATACCACACTCAAACAGGAAACTCAAAAGCATCTTACATTTAGTGCTGTAAAATATACCACACTCAAACAGGAAACTCAAAAGCATCTTACATTATAGTGCTGTTAAAATATACCACACTCAAACAGGAAACTCAAAAGCATCTTACATTATAGTGCGGTAAAATATACCACACTCAAACAGGAAACTCAAAAGCATCTTACATTATACTGCGGTAAAATATACCACACTCAAACAGGAAACTCAAAAGCATCTTACATTATACTGTGGTAAAATAAAATATACCACACTCAAACAGGAAACTCAAAAAAAACATCTTACATTATATTGCATGTAAAATATACCACACTCAAACAGGAAACTCAAAAGCATCTACATTATATACTGTAAAAAATATACCACACTCAAACAGGAAACCACAAAAGCATCTTACATTATAGTGCGGTAAAATATACCACACTCAAACAGGAAACTCAAAAGCATCTTACATTATACTGTGTTAAAATATACCACACTCAAACAGGAAACTCAAAAGCATCTTACATTATAGTGCGGTAAAATATACCACACTCAAACAGGAAACTCAAAAGCATCTTACATTATAGTGCAGTAAAATATACCACACTCAAACAGGAAACTCTTAATTAAATTGTAAAATATACCACACTCAAACAGGAAACTCAAAAATATACCAAACTCAAACAAACAGGAAACTCAAAAGCATCTTACATTATACTATGTAAAATATACCACACTCAAACAGGAAACTCAAAAGCATCTTACATTATACTGCGGTAAAAATATACCACACTCAAACAGGAAACTTAAAAGCATCTTACATTACATTAAAATATACCACACTCAAACAGGAAACTCAAAAATATAAATATACCACTCAAGCAGGAAACAAAAATCATTACATTATACTGCGGTAAAATATACCACACTCAAACAGGAAACTCAAAAGCATCTTACATTATAGTGCGGTAAAATATACCACACTCAAACAGGAAACTTAAAAGCATTTTATTATTATAGCTGTAAAATATACCACACTCAAACAGGAAACTCAAAAGCATCTTACATTATACTGCGTTAAAATATACCACACTCAAACAGGAAACTCAAAAGCATCTTACATTATAGTGCGGTAAAATATACCACACTCAAACAGGAAACTCAAAAAGCATCTTACATTTATAGTGCAGTAAAATATACCACACTCAAACAGGAAACTCAAAAGCATCTTACATTATAGTGCTGTAAAAATATACCACACTCAAACAGGAAACTGCTGTAAAATAAAACTCAAATCTTACATTATAGTCATTATAAAATATACCACACTCAAACAGGAAACTTAAAAGCATCTTACATTATAGTGCGGTAAAATATACCCACACTCAAACAGGAAACTCAAAAGCATCTTAAATTACATTATAGTGCTGTAAAATATACCACACTCAAACAGGAAACTCAAAAGCATCTTTACATTATAGTGCTGTAAAATATACCACACTCAAACAGGAAACTCAAAAGCATCTTACATTATACTGCAGGAAAAAATATACCACACTCAAACAGGAAAACTCAAAAAGCATCTTACATTTACATTATAGTGCGGTAAAAAATATACCACACTCAAACAGGAAACTCAAAAGCATCTTACATTATAGTGCAGTTAAAATATACCACACTCAAAAGGAAACTTACAAAAGCAGTAAAATTTACATTATAGTGCTGTATAATATACCACACTCAAACAGGAAACTCAAAAGCATCTTACATTATCCTGCGGTAAAATATACCACACTCAAACAGAAAAATCAAAAGCATCTCACATTACACTGCGGTAAAATATACCACACTCAAACAGGAAACTCAAAAGCATCTTACATTTTAACCTGGGAAAATATACCACAGTCAAGCAGGAAACCCATAAAGCATCTTACATTATACTGCGGTAAAATATACCACACTCAAACAGGAAACTTAAAAGCATCTTACATTATAGTGCGGTAAAATATACCACACTCAAACAGGAAACTTAAAAGCATCTTACATTATAGTGCGGTAAAATATACCACACTCAAGCAGGAAACTCAAAAGCATCGTACATTATAGTGCAGTTAAATATACCACACTCAAACAGGAAACTTAAAAGCATTTTACATTATAGTGCTGTATAATATACCACACTCAAACAGGAAACTCAAAAGCATCTTAAAATATTATCACTGCAAACAGAAAAAAAATATAGTGCTGTAAAATATACCGGACAAACAAAAACTCAAAAGCATCTTACATTTTACTGCGGTAAAATATACCACACTCAAACAGGAAATCCATCAAGCATCTTACATTATAGTGCTGTAAAATATACGACACTCATACAGGAAACTTAAAAGCATCTTACATTTGAGTGCGGTAAAATATACCACACTCAAGCAGGAAACTTAAAAGCATCTTACATTTTTCTGCGGTAAATTATACCACACTGAAGCAGTAAACTCAAAAGCATCGTACATTATAGTGCGGTAAAATATACCACACTCAAGCAGGAAACTTAAAAGCATCTTACTTTATAGTGCTGTAAAATATACCACACTCAAACAGGAAATCCATCAAGCATATTACATTATAGTGCTGTAAAATATACCACACTCAAACAGGAAACTCAAAAGCATCTTACATTATTGTGCGGTAAAATATACCACACTCAAACAGAAAACTCAAAAGCATCTTACTTTATAGTGCAGTAATATATACCACACTCAAACAGAAAACTCAAAAGCATCTTACATTTTAACCTGGTAAAATATACCACAGTCAACCAGGAAACCCATCAAGCATCTTACATTATAGTGTGGTAAAATATACCACACTCAAGCAGGAAACTCAAAAGCATCTTACATTATACTGTGTTAAAATATACCACACTCAAACAGGAAACTTAAAAGCATCTTACATTATAGTGCAGTAAAATATACCACACTCAAGCACGAAACTCAAAAGCATCTTACATTATAGTGCGGTAAAATATACCACACTCAAACAGGAAACTCAAAAGCATCTTACATTATACTGTGTTAAAATATACCACACTCAAACAGGAAACTCAAAAGCATCTTACATTATACTGCGGTAAAATATACCACACTCAAACAGGAAACTCAAAAGCATCTTACATTATAGTGCAGTAAAATATACCACACTCAAGCAGGAAACTCAAAAGCATCTTACATTATACTGCGTTAAAATATACCACACTCAAACAGGAAACTCAAAAGCATCATCTTACATTATATCTAAAATTACCACACTGCAGGAAACTCAAAAAGCAAATTATACTGCGTTAAAATATACCACACTCAAGCAGGAAACTCAAAAGCATCTTACATTATAGTGCAGTAAAATATACCACACTCAAACAGGAAACTCAAAAGCATCTTACATTATAATGCTGTAAAATATACCACACTCAAGCAGGAAACTCAAAAGCATCTTACATTATAGTGCGTTAAAATATACCACACTCAAACAGGAAACTCAAAAGCATCTTACATTATACTGCGGTAAAATATACCACACTCAAACAGGAAACTCAAAAAGCATCTTACATTATAGTGCAGTAAAATATACCACACTCAAACAGGAAACTCAAAAGCATCTTACATTATACTGCGGTAAAATATACCACACTCAAACAGGAAACTCAAAAGCATCTTACATTATACTGCGTAAAATATACCACACTCAAACAGGAAACTCAAAAGCATCTTACATTATACTCATGGTAAAATATACCACACTCAAACAGGAAACTAAAAAAGCATCTTACATTATACTGCATCTTACATTAAATATACCACACTCAAACAGGAAACTCAAAAGCATCTTACATTATACTGCGTTAAAATATACCACACTCAAACAGGAAACTCAAAAGCATCTTACATTATACTGCGTTAAAATATACCACACTCAAACAGGAAACTCAAAAGCATCTTACATTATACTGCGTAAAATATACCACACTCAAACAGGAAACTCAAAAGCATCTTACATTATACTGCGTTAAAATATACCACACTCAAACAGGAAACTCAAAAGCATCTTACATTATAGTATGTATTATAATGCAGTAAAATATACCACACTCAAACAGGAAACTTAAAAGCATCTTACATTATACTGCTGTAAAATTTACCACACTCAAACAGGAAACTCAAAAGTATCTTACATTATAGTATGGTAAAATATACCACACTCAAGCAGAAAACTCAAAAGCATCTTACATTATAGTATGGTAAAAATATACCACACTGAAAGCAGAAAACTCATCAAGTATTGTACATTATACTATGGTAAAATACCTCACACTCAAGCAGAAAACTCATCTAGTATCTTACATTATACTATGGTAAAATACCTCACACTCAAGCAGAAAACTCATCAAGCATCCTACATTATATTTTGGTAAAATACCTGACACTCAAGCCGAAAACTCATCAAGTATCCTACATTATAGTATGGTAAAATATGCCATAGTCAATCAGAAAACTCATCAAGTATCCTGCATTACAGTATCAAAAAATATGCCATAGTCAATCAGAAAACTCATTAACTATCCTACATTATAGTATATTAAAAATATGCCTCACTCAAGCAGAACATTCATCCAGGGTCCCACAGTATCATCACCGACTGGGGTACATGGGATGGCATTAGCTGCCTCAGGGAGTGACGATCTTGCCCTTTAAACATGAGTTCGGGCTCAGCTGGCCGCCGCTGACAGTACCCAGTTAGGTCCCCTTGCTAGGGTTACAGCAACAGAGAGGAGATATTTGGTACCAAATCAAACAGCTATGGTAAAATAGTCAGCTTGGTGACAGCTATGAGGGCAGTCCTTGAGGGGGAGGATCCTGGCCAGTCACTGCGCCCAGCCTCAGTGGTTACATTAGCGTACAGGCTCCCATACCTGCAGCCAACGCCGTGATGTTGGGAAGAGCGGGTGGTGCTGGGCCCGCACACCGCATCATCACCTTAATCCCCCAATTGTGCAGGTTTCCTCATTGCTGACCTTCACTCATCCCTCATCTTCATCCTCAAGTCCTGCAGCCATGGATGCGTGGCGGCGGGGGCAGGAAGAGGATGCTTCTGGGAGCCTTCAGTCACAAGTCCACATGTAGGCGGTCCAGGTCTGATGGTTATGCTTGAGCTGACCTGGGGCGACAGTTCTTGTGCATGTCCTGCCTGAGCGACAAAGGCAGCTCTATCTAGGGGTAGCACTGCCTTCTCCATGCCAGAAAGGGGGGCCTGAGAAGGGTCCCTATAGAAGGCTCGCTCCACCAGACTTAGTCACATACCGCGGAGGCCTGGTCATCCACTCCTGCGGTCGAAACATGAAGAAGAAGACAACTTACCTTGCTGTGTGGAATGTCCTCAGACGCTGCAAGACACCCCAAACAGCTTGGAACGCCGGACAGCTGTTTGACCCACGAACTCAAAGCGCCACAACAACATCGCCATTGCAGCCCTGAGTGAGACGTGTTTTCCTGACAGTGCCAGCCTGACAGGGGGCAGTGGTTCACGTTTTGCTGCAGTGGGAGCCCAGCGAACGAGCCACGGCAGGCCCGAAAGTTGGCATTGCTGTCCAGACACGCTATCTCAACCTCCTGTGCTTCCTCCCACGTGGTGTGAATGAATGGCTGATGGTCATGCGACTGAAATGGTCCAGTGGCTATGTTACCCTCATCAGTGCCTATGCACCTACTATGTCCTATACTGATGACGCCTAAAGAGCGATTTTATAAAGATCTCAACAAACTTATTCGTGAAACCCCACACTCTGACAAACTCCTTGTTCTCGGAGATTTCAATGCTTGAGTCAGGCGAAGTCCACACAGCCTGGGAGAAATTCACTGGCCGGCATGGCATAGGCAGAGAAAACTCCAATGGGACCCTCATCTTGACCACCTGCTCGCAGCTCCAGTTAGCCATCACCAACACCATGTTTCAGCAGAAGACTGCTCATAAGACCACTTGGATGCATCCCCGCTCCCACCATTGGCACCAGATAGATTTCAACCTTGTTCGCCAGAGGGATCTCAAAGACGTCCATGTCACCAGGGCATACAGAAGCACCACATGCCTCTCTGTGACGGCCTCCTGCCTCTAGGGCCTGCTAGTGTTGTGTGTTCCCCATTACTGGTGTTTGTCTGTCCCTGCAGGCTTGGTAGGAGGTGTGCGATGCACCTGGGCGGATCCTCCAGGTGTATAAGAGCTGGCATTTTACGTCTCTTCACTCTGCTCTGCTCTACGCGGCTGCAGCTCTGCGATTCCTCGTGTGCATTATGTTTTTTTGGTTTGGTTATATTGTGTGTTGGCTTGGTGGTCGTTTTCATTCAGTTGTTAAGCTTTTAGTTCACATTTTGCAATAAAATTATTTTGTTTTTTTTAGTTAGTTAAACCATACGTCTCCTCATTATTTTTGTCATGGCTTTGAGCTGGGTCATGACAAAATGGGGGCTCGTCCACTTGTTTTCGCCTTTTCGTACCGGTAAGCCATTCATTCATTTGATTTGTGAATGAGCTTGGAAAGTTGTGAATGAAATGACGTCATTGTGCTTACTACGGAGAGGCGTGGAAACCCGAAAACTGCAGAGAGGTGACGCAGGAGAGCACAGGTTTCAGCTCTAATGATTGCTCTAATGATTTGGTGTTCGGTCACACAGTGCGTGGTCCTTTAAATATTCTGTGTGATCAGTGGAAGGATGCAGAAGCGCCTAAAAATCTTATTGATTATGTGAATGGTTTCCGTCATAGACTGTATGCTGCGTTAAAAGTGGCAAAGAAAAACTTGATTTTTGCTCAAAATAAAATGAAAAAAAAACTGTATGACCGGTGTGCTAAAAGCGCCCGTGTGTTTAGTGTGGGGGACCAAGTCTTAGCTTTGTTACCTATTGTAACTTCTCCATTTCAGGCCAAGTATTCTGGTCCATATAAAGTGACAAAAGTATGCTCTGAGCACAACTACATGATTTCTACTCCTGAGCGTAGAAGGAAGGTGCAACTGTGTCATGTCAACTTGTTAAAACCTTATTATGCTTTCGATCTCAGATGGCATCAACAAGGATGAGGGTGCTTAAGGACTTGTGCACCCTACTTGTTCGGTGGGGAGAGTGTCCACAGTTTATTTTCCACAGTCAGTGTCTACTGAGGTAGAGGATAGTTTACCTTGTGTTGATCCCGCTATTTTTCAAGGTCGCCTTAAAAACTCGGAGTCCCTGAGTAACCTGCAGGTCCTCGTAGGTCATTTAGCTGAGTCTAAGCAGGCAGATCTTTGTAATGTAATACAGTCCTTTCCTTGTTTGTTCAGTGATACTCCCACGCAGACGCATTTAATTGAGCATGATATTGATGTTGGAGATGTACAACCAATCAGGCAGAGATTTTATCGTGTTAATCCTGAAAAACGTAAATATCTTGATGCTGAAAATAAAATACATGCTTGATAATGGCATAGCTGAACCTTCTTCTTCCAGTTGGGCTTCCCCTTGTCTTTTTTAGTGCCAAAGTCTGACAACACTCCAAGATTTTGTACCGACTTTCATAAGTTAAACGCTGTTACAAAGCCAGACTCTTTTCCACTTCCCCGTATGGAGGATTGTGTTGACCAAGTAGGCCATGCTAAATATGTCAGCAAGTTCGACCTCCTTAAAGGTTATTGGCAGGTCCTTTATCAGAGCGTGCACGTGAGTTATCTCGTTTATTACTCCAAATGGTTTATACTCTTACAATGTCATGCCTTTTGGTTGCTAAATGCCCCTGCAAGATTTCAAAAGCTTATGACAAAAGTTCTGGGGGATTTAGAGGGGTGTACGGTCTATTTGGACGACGTGGTTGTCTTTTCGACACGTGGGCTTCTCATGTTGAGCGACACGTGCATTGTTTAGCCATCTGGCTGAGGCACGCTTGACCGTTAACCTCGCTAAGTGTGAGTTTGCTAGAGCGACAGTGACGTATCTCGGTCGGGTGGTGGGGCAGGGTACTGTCCGTCCCGTTGAGGAAAAAGTTAAAAGCAGTAGCGTGCTTTCCTGTTCCTACAACTAAAAAGGAGCTCATGCGTTTCTTAGGTCTTGTTGGGTATTACAGGAGCTTTTGCAGAAATTTTTCTGAGGTAGTTGCACCACTGACCGATTTACTTAAGGCAAGTGCGACTTTTGTGTGGTCTCCGGTTTGTCAGCAGGCATTTGAAAAAGTTAAATCATTGTTGTGTAGCGCACCTGTTCTCTCTGCTCCTAGGTTTGATCGTCCCTTTGCTCTCCAGGTTGATGCCAGTCACATAGGGGTGGGGGCGGTACTGCTACAGAGCGATGAGTTTGGTATTGAAAAACCAGTGAGCTTCTCTAAAAAGTTTAACTCATACCAACTTAACTATTCTACCATTGAGAAAGAAGCATTGGCATTAGTGTGGGCATGAAAGCATTTTGATGTTTATCTTGGATCTGTGTCGTACCTGTAGTGGTCTTCACCGATCACAATCCTCTCATTTTTTCTAAATTCATTACAGTGTCCCAATCAAAGATTAGTAAGATGGTCACTATTCCTTCAGTCTCACTGGCTTGATTTTAGACATATAAAAGGTTCTGACAATGTGGTAGCAGATGCATTGTCCAGAGCGCCTTTAGAGTAAAGAGAGCCATGTGATTTTCCTATGTTTATTTGTTATCTCGTGCCACTTTTTTCACTCCCCCTTACCCCTCTTAAATTGCTTCCCAGGTACCAGGTTGCTGAGGTGGGAGGGTGGTGATGTAGGTGAAGGAAGAGGTATTGATGATAAACATTAGGTCAGTCTTGTAAATTTTGTAAAAGGGCAAAGTGACCAATGGTAAGTTTTAAGTAGTTTAAAATATTGATAAGAATAAAAAGGTTAAAAACGGAACAAATAATTGTTGGACTGAAGTCCTCATTAGTGTTGTAAAGTTAAAAAAAAAAAAAAATCCTAATTTGTTGAATTTGAATTTTCTTGGTTCGAATTTGGGTAATTCCAAATTGAATTTCAGTTTGGTGATGAATTGTGTGTTCGGGGGGTGGGAACCCCGTTTTATGGAGGGGGGTGTGACGGCCTCCTGCCTCTAGGGCGTGCTAGTGTTGTGTGTTCCCCATTACTGGTGTTTGTCTGTCCCTGCAGGCTTGGTAGGAGGTGTGCGATGCACCTGGGCGGATCCTCCAAGTGTATAAGAGCTGGCATTTTACATCTCTTCACTCTGCTCTGCTCTGCCCTGCGCGGCTGCAGCTCTGTGATTCCTCGTGTGCATTATGTTTTTTTGGTTTGGTTATATTGTGTGTTGGCTTGGTGGTCGTTTTCATTCAGTTGTTAAGCTTTTTAGTTTGCATTTTGCAATAAAATTATTTTGTTTTTTTTAGTTAGTTAAACCATACGTCTCCTCATTATTTTTGTCATGGCTTTGAGCCGGGTCATGACATCTCCGACCACTGCCTCAGTCGCAGTGAAGTGGCTTTCAACTTCACAGCCCCCAGACACCACACCTGCCAACCCACGAGTAAATGCTTGAACGTCGCCAAGCTCAAAGATCCTGCGACCAAAAGAGACCTGCAGCGAGAGCTCTGGCTAAAGCTCGAAAGCCTCCCCACTGAGCCCACAGCACCAATGGAAAACCAGCGGCAGACCCTCCGCGACACAGTTTGGATGACAGCCGGAGAAGTCCTTAGCCTTGCAAAGAAAAAACATTGTGACTGGTTTGACGAAAATGATGCTGCTGCCCTCGACCTTCTCGAGTGATTCGAGAATGGGTGGCACTTCATGGCGATGTTTCTCATTTGCTATTTACAATGATATAGTTGAGTTAGGCTTTTATCCCATTCAGGAAGCTGAAAATCCATTGCTTTCTAAATCTTCTCTGAAATGTTGTGTTTGGGCAGATTAGCTTATTTTCTTTGATTAGGAAAGATCAAATATGGGCCACAATCTTCTGCAGCTGTAGTGACTTCATATCCCAAAGTTCCCTGATAAATTGCAAAATCGGTCTCTGCCATCAAGTTCAAGACACCTGATTTCTCTCAAATATGCCCTGACGTACCTTCAAAATCTCCCTGCAGCTTTTCCTTCAACTATGTGACATTTTCTAACGAAGTCAAGGAAAAGTGAAGAGGAAAGGAAACTGCCGATTTTGAAGAATCTGGATGCTGTCAAAAGAGCATATATAATCTGAAAGGCAAATTCCAATTAGGTTATCTCGGCTTTCCTCTCTCTGTACTATGCCAGCTAGCCAATCACTGCCCCCCTCTCTGAGCAGCTACACCAGCCAGCCAATCACAACGCCCCACTCTTACCTGCATTTGCAATGAGGAGTAGCTGGTTCAAGCCCTAAGTGACGCTGAGGATTCTGAGCTGCATTTATACAGATGAGGCTGGGAACATCTCCGCTGTTGATCCCTTAAGCAAGGTCTTCGACCTTAAAACTGCTACAGGGGCTTTACCCCTGTTTCTCTCGCTGCTCGCGACTGCTTCTCTGCCGTTTCTCCCCAGGCCTCCTTTAAAAAGGGGGACCGTGCTGTCAGAGGGGCACCTCCTGGATAAATAAAGGTTAGAAACAGCCCCGCTGTCCCAGGGGAGGGGTAATTAGCAGCGAGGGATAATTATCAGGGCTCGGTAAAGATATGAGCTGCTTTCATCGTGCTGGTGCACATCAATCACTCAGACAAGCACCCGTGCTCATACACTAACACTTATTCTAGCAGGACACACCCTCTCTTCCCCTATAAAACATTAAAAATGCTGAAACTCTCCACACTGCACAGTCCTCATCTCCCCCAAACTCTAACTCACAAGCACATTGATATTCATGGGCTTCCACAGCATGTAATAAATCAGACTGAGCTGGGCTCTTGTATAACCATGTTTTTCTTTACACAATCAGACGTTCTTCAGAGTTAGCGGTGAATAATTGAGAGCTGCTTTAGCCCTGGAGCGCGTTCGGCGATAGCTGTCGCGCTCACATACTGATGAAGCGCAGCCGTCGATGGGAGCGTGGTGGCGTCCCCACCAATAACAGGGCGAGTTAAGCTGAAGTATTGACTCATGCCCGCGGTAAGACGAATGTGGCGCTGATATTTGATATTGCTCTTTATTTGCACAGAAAAAACAAATCTGCATGAGTGAACAGCTCTTGCGCGGCTTTTATGGAGCGCTTGTGGGTAATTGGCTAATCCATCAGGCGGACCTCAGGACACGGGGGGGAGCAGCTCCACTTCACACTGAAAAGGACTGATCTGCTAAACGGCGATAATGGCCTAAATGGCGTGAGCATGCTCACTTTGATGCTGAGATGCGAGCTGATGGGCTGAGCTGCAGGCGACGCACTGAGTCAGGATGGGTCTGTCTCTCCTTTGATCTTTACTTCACCGGGTGATGTTGTGACAGCCCTGAGGGAGAAATGCCAAAACAGTATAAGGACGGGCAGAAATCCTCAGAACTTCACCTCTACACACGTGCGAATCAGACATTAGAGCCAAAATGGCAGCATGAACCAGCAACTCTACAATTGCCATTAAAGTATCAACCACAAGGCCAGCCTGCCAACCATAGTCTGCACCTAAAGCTTAACTCCAACAGAGTGGAGGAGACCCAAAGAGGTGAGCTGGCTACAGAATGGAGCCAATGAGGAGAGCTGGCAACAGAAGGGAGGCAATGAGGAGAGCTGGCTATAGAAAGGAGCCAATCAGGAGAGCTGGCTATAGAGGAGGGCCCATCAGTGGAGAGCAGGAAAGTGTCTGTTAGGGAACGTCATATACCGCAGGTGTTTGATGGGAAATGCTCAGGGCTTCACGATTGGTTGCATAGCTCTGCTTTTACATGCTCTATGTTATTGGCACGGAAAGAATGTGGCCCTGATCGCTCCAGGTGAGAGGCCTGTTTCCTCAGGTCCTCACCTCGAATTTACAGTTCCTCACACAACCTCTCCTTCCTGTCAGAATGTGTCAGTATCGAACATTAACACACGGAATACCTGATAATTGAGCGAGAGGAAAAGCCTTCTTGCTCAGGGACTCTGGGGAAACACCCTATTATACTGCGGCAAACCCTAAGTGCAGAATTCAGTCAAACCCAGCACAAGCACGTTCAACTCAAAACAAACCACATCTCAGGTGTCCCTCATTTCTAGTGAGCCATTGTTCAAAGATGAGTCACAAGCATCTGAAAGCCCAGGACTCAAACTTCTGCAATAATTCATTTTCCTCTGAACAGAAGCACAGCCCAAGCACCCTCTAAATGCATTTTAAAAATCCCCAATTGTTTTTTTTTTCCTGAAACTAAATAGCAGCACTTTGGCTCATCCTCTCTGGCAGTTTACTAAATGTTTTCTTTCCTCTTGTTTAAGAATATATTTATTTTTAGTTTTAATGCGGTTATGTGTTCACGCTTTCGTTTGATGTTTTGTCGGCGCCCTGTCTTGTTCACCCAAGTTTCTCTATAGCTTTTCCTCAATTCATTGCTCTTCCATTTCTGTTTTTTTCTATCCAATTAAAGAATACTGTGTAAAGATAATTCTCTCTTTGTTCTTGTTTTTGCACCATGAGGAGAGAGGAGGAAAGAAGGAGGCAGTTTGCACTCACAGCCAAGTGGGTCGGATAAATATAACGAGCTGGTGGGTTTGGAAATTAATTAGCCTGCAGTTCCAACCCACCCACCTGTTCTACCCCCTACAGCCTGCCCTCACAATCACACACATCAAAGCCCTTCTGCATCTCACTGCTGCATACTACATCTCTCCACTGCATACTACATCTTGCTGCAGGTTACTAAATCTCACTGCAGCATACTACATCTTTCCACTGCATACTACGCCTCTCTACTGCATACGACATCTCACTGCAGCATACTAAATCTCTCCAATGCATACTACATCTCGTTACTGCATACTACATCTTTCCACTGCATACTACACCTCTCTACTGCATTCTACATCTCACTGCAGGATACTACATCTCGCTACTGCAGACTACATCTCTCCACAGCATACTATATCTCTCGAATGCATACGACATATCTCTACTGCATACTATATCTCTCCACTGCATGCTACATCTCTCCACTGCATACTACAGCTCTCCACTGCATATGTACAGAATCACACATATCAAAGCCCTTCAGCATGTCACTGCTGCATACTACACCTCTCTACTGCATACTACATCTCACTGCTCCATAGTGCATCTCTGCACTGCATACTACATCTCGCTACTGAAAGCTACATTTCTCCACAGCATACTACATCTCTCCACTGCTTACTACATCTCAGTACTGCGTACCACATCTCTCTACTGCATACTTCATCTCACTACTATGGACTACATTTCACTGCTGCAGACTACATCTCTCCACTGCATACAGCATCTCTACACTGCACTTGTACAGAATCACACACACAAATCTCTTCTACATCTCACTTCTGCATGTGTACAGAATCACACACACAAATCTCTTCTACATCTCACTACTGCATGTGTACAGAATCACACACACACACACATCTCTTCTACATCTCACTTCTGCATGTGTACAGAATCACACACACACATCTCTTCTACATCTCACTACTGCATGTGTGCAGAATCACACACACATCTCTTCTACATCTCACTACTGCATGTGTACAGAATCACACACACACATCTCTTCTACATCTCACTACTGCATGTGTGCAGAATCACACACACACACACATCTCTTCTACATCTCACTACTGCATGTGTGCAGAATCACACACACAAATCTCTTCTACATCTCACTACTGCATGTGTACAGAATCACACACACACACACACACACACACATCTCTTCTACATCTCACTACTGCATGTGTACAGATTCACAAACACACACACATCTCTTCTACATCTCACTACTGCATGTGTACAGAATCACACACACACACATCTCTTCTACATCTCACTACTGCATGTGTACAGAACACACACACACACATATCTCTTCTACATCTCACTACTGCATGTGTACAGATTCACACACACACACACACACACACACATCCCTTCTACATCTCACTACTGCATGTGTACAGAATCACACACACACATCTTTCTACATCTCACTACTGCATGTGTACAGAATCACACACACACAAATATCTTCTACATCTCCTCACTACTGCATGTGTACAGAATCACACACACACATCTCTTCTACCTCTCACTACTGCATGTGACCAGAATCACACACACAACATCTCTTCTACATCTCACTACTGCATGTGTACAGAATCACAAACACAAATCTCTTCTACATCTCACTACTGCATGTGTACAGAATCACACACACACACATCTCTTCTACATCTCACTACTGCATGTGTACAGAAACACACACACACATCTCTTCTACATCTCACTACTGCATGTGTACAGAATCACACACACACACACATCTCTTCTAAATCTCACTACTGCATGTGTACAGAATCACAACACACACATCTCTTCTACATCTCACTACTGCATGTGTACAGAATCACACACACACAAATCTCTTCTACATCTCACTACTGCATGTGTACAGAATCACACACACACACATCTCTTCTACATCTCACTACTGCATGTGTACAGAATCACACAAACACATCTCTTCTACATCTCACTACTGAATGTGTACAGAATCACACACACACATCTCTTCTACATCTCACTACTGCATGTGTACAGAATCACACACAAACATCTCTTCTACATCTCACTACTGCATGTGTACAGAATCACACACACACATCTCTTCTACATCTCACTACTGCATGTGTACAGAATCACACACACACATCTCTTCTACATCTCACTACTGCATGTGTACAGAATCACACACACAAATCTCTTCTACATCTCACTACTGCATGTGAACAGAATCACACACACACACATCTCTTCTACATCTCACTACTGCATGTGTACAGAATCACACACACATCTCTTCTACATCACAACTGCATGTGTACAGAATCACACACACACACATCTCACTACTGCATGTGTACAGAATCACAGACACACACATCTCATCTCTTCAGAACATCTCACTACTGCATGTGTACAGAATCACACACACACACACATCTCTTCTACATCTCACTACTGCATGTGTACAGAATCAGAATCTCTTCTACATCTCACACTGCATGTGTACAGAATCACACACACACACACACACATCTCTTCTACATCTCACTACTGCATGTGTGCAGAATCACACACACACATCTCTTCTACATCTCACTACTGCATGTGTACAGAATCACACACACACATCTCTTCTACATCTCACTACTGCATGTGTACAGAATCACACATCACATCTCTTCACACATCACACACACACATCTCACTACTGCACAGAATCACACACACACATCTCTTCTACATCTCACTAGTGCATGTGAACAGAAACACACACACACATTTCTTCTACATCTCACTACTGCATGTGTACAGAATCACACACACACACAAATATCTTCTACATCTCACTACTGCATGTGTACAGAATCACACACACACACACATCTCTTCTACATCTCACTACTGCATGTGTACAGAATCACACACACACATCTCTTCTACATCTCACTACTGCATGTGTACAGAATCACACACACACATCTCTTCACATCTCACTACTGCATGTGTACAGAATCACACACACACACATCTCTTCTACATCTCACTACTGCATGTGTACAGAATCACACACACACACATCTCTTCTACATCTCACTACTGCATGTGTACAGAATCACACACACACACACATCTCTTCTACATCTCACTACTGCATGTGTACAGAATCACACACACACACACACATCTCTTCTACATCTCACTACTGCATGTGTACAGAATCACACACACATCTCTTCTACATCTCACTACTGCATGTGTACAGAATCACACACACACACATCTCTTCTACATCTCACTACTGCATGTGTACAGAATCACACACACACACATCTCTTCTACATCTCACTACTGCATGTGTACAGAGAACACACACACACACATGTGTACAGAATCACACACACACATCTCTTCTACATCTCACTACTGCATGTGTACAGAATCACACACACACATCTCTTCTACATCTCACACTGCATGTGTACATCTCACTACTGCATGTGTACAGAATCACACACACACATCTCTTCTACATCTCACTACTGCATGTGTACAGAACACACACACACACATCTCTTCTACATCTCACTACTGCATGTGTACAGAATCACACACACACATCTCTTCTTCATCTCACTACTGCATGTGTGTGAATCACACACACACATCTCTCTTCTACATCTCACTACTGCATGTGTACAGAGAATCACACACACACTCTCTTCTACATCTCACTACTGCATGTGTGCAGAATCACACACAATCTTCTACACACACACATGTGTACAGAATCACACACACACATCTCTTTACATCTCACTACTGCATGTGTACAGAATCACACACACATCTCTTCACATCTCACTACTGCATGTGTGTGCAGAATCACACACACATCTCACACATCTCTTCTACATCTCATCTCACTACTGCATGTGTACAGAATCACACACACTTCTACATCTCACTACTGCATTTGCACAGAATCACACACACATCTCACATCTCACTACTGCATGTGTACAGAATCACACACACACACACACACTGCATGTCTTCTACATCTCACTACTGCATGCATGTGTACAGAATCACACACACACATCTCTTCTACATCTCACTACTGCATGTGTACAGAATCACACACACACATCTCACACACATCTCACTACTGCATGTGTACAGAATCACACACACACATCTCTTCTACATCTCACTACTGCATGTGTACAGAATCACACACACACACATCTCTTCTACATCTCACTACTGCATGTGTACAGAATCACACACACACATCTCTTCTACATCTCACTACTGCATGTGTACAGAATCACACACACACACATCTCTTCTACATCTCACTACTGCATGTGTACAGAATCACACACACACACATCTCTTCTACATCTCACTACTGCATGTGTACAGAATCACACACACACATCTCTTCTACATCTCACTACTGCATGTGTACAGAATCACACACACACACATCTCTTCTACATCTCACTACTGCATGTGTACAGAATCACACACACACACATCTCTTCTACATCTCACTACTGCATGTGTACAGAATCACACACACACATCTCTTCTACATCTCACTACTGCATGTGTACAGAATCACACACACACACATCTCTTCTACATCTCACTACACTGCATGTGTACAGAATCACACACACATCTCTTCTACATCTCACTACTGCATGTGTACAGAATCACACACACACACACTCTTTCTACATCTCACTACTGCATGTGTACAGAATCACACACACACACATCTCTTCTACATCTCACTACTGCATGTGTACAGAATCACACACACACATCTCTTCTACATCTCACTACTGCATGTGTACAGAATCACACACACACATCTCTTCTACATCTCACTACTGCATGTGTACAGAATCACACACACACACATCTCTTCTACATCTCACTACTGCATGTGTACAGAATCACACACACACACATCTCTTCTACATCTCACTACTGCATGTGTACAGAATCACACACACATCTCTTCTACATCTCACTACTGCATGTGTACAGAATCACACACACACACACATCTCTTCTACATCTCACACTGCATGTGTACAGAATCAGAACACACACACAAATCTCTTTCTACATCTCACTACTGCATGTGTACAGAATCACACACACACACATCACACACATCTCACTACTGCATGTGTACAGAATCACACACACATCTCTTCAACATCTCACTACTGCATGTGTGTACAGAATCACACACACACATCTCTTCTACATCTCACTACTGCATGTGTACAGAATCACACACACACAATCACACACACACATCTCTTCTACATCTCACTACTGCATGTGTACAGAATCACACACACACACATCTCTTCTACATCTCACTACTGCATGTGTACAGAATCACACACACACACACATCTCACACTCATGTTCAGAACACACACACACATCTCTTCTACTGCATGTGCATACAGAATCACACACACACATCTCTTCTACATCTCACTACTGCATGTGTACAGAATCACACACATCTACATCTCACTACTGCATGTGTACAGAATCACACACACATCTCTTCTACATCTCACTACTGCATGTGTACAGAATCACACACACACATCTCTTCAGAATCACACTGCATGTGTACAGAATCACACACACATCTCTTCTACATCTCACTACTGCATGTGTACAGAATCACACACACACACATCTCTTCTACATCTCACTACTGCATGTGTACAGAATCACACACACACATCTCTTCTACATCTCACTGCACAGAATCACACACAAATCTCTTCTACATCTCACTACTGCATGTGTACAGAATCACACACACATCTCTTCTACATCTCACTACTGCATGTGTACAGAATCACACACACACACACACATCTCTTCTACATCTCACTACTGCATGTGTACAGAATCACACACACACACACTCTTCTCTACATCTCACTACTGCATGTGTACAGAATCACACACACACATCTCTTCTACATCTCACTACTGCATGTGTACAGAATCACACACACACATCTCTTCTACATCTCACTACTGCATGTGTACAGAATCACACACACACATCTCTTCTACATCTCACTACTGCATGTGTACAGAATCACACACACACATCTCTTCTACATCTCACTACTGCATGTGTACAGAATCACACACACACACATCTCTCTACATCTCACTACTGCATGTGTACAGAATCACACACACACAATCTTCTACATCTCACTACTGCATGTGTACAGAATCACACACACACATCTCTTCTACCCATCTCACTACTGCATGTGTACAGAATCACACACACATCTCTCTCTTCTACATCTCACTACTGCATGTGTACAGAATCACACACATTGATCACTTCTACATCTCACTACTGCATCAGAATCACACACACATCTCTTCTACATCTCACTACTGCATGTGTACAGAATCACACACACACACATCTCTTCTACATCTCACTACTGCATGTGTACAGAATCACACACACACATCATCTCACTACTGCATGTGTACAGAATCACACACACACACACATCTCTTCTGTACAGAATCTCACTACTGCACACAGAATCACACACACACATCTCTTCTACATCTCACTACTGCATGTGTACAGAATCACACACACATCTCTTCTACATCTCACACTGCTACAGAATCACACACACATCTCTTCTACATCTCACTACTGCATGTGTACAGAATCACACACACATCTCTTCTACATCTCACTACTGCATGTGTACAGAATCACACACACACATCTCTTCTACATCTCACTACTGCATGTGTACAGAATCACACACACACATCTCTTCTACATCTCACTACTGCATGTGTACAGAATCACACACACACACACATCACTCATGTTACTACATCTCACTACTGCATGTACAGAATCACACACACACTCACACACACACATCTTCTACATCTCACTACTGCATGTGTACAGAATCACACACACACATCTCTTCTACATCTCACTACTGCATGTGTACAGAATCACACACACACATCTCTTCTACATCTCACTACTGCATGTACAGAATCACACACACATCTCTTCTACATCTCTACTGCTGAATCAGAATCACACACACACATCTCTTCACACACATCTCACTACTGCACTGCAGAACACAGAACACACACACACATCTCTTCTACATCTCACTACTGCATGTGTACAGAATCACACACACACATCTCTTCTACATCACTGCATGTGTACAGAATCACACACACACACATCTCTTCTACATCTCACTACTGCATGTGTGTACAGAATCACACACACACACATCTCTCTCATCATCAGAATCACACACTCTCTTCTACATACTACTGCATGTGTACAGAATCACACACACACATCTCTTCTACATCTCACTACTGCATGTGTACAGAATCACACACACATCTCTTCTACATCTCACTACTGCATGTGTACAGAATCACACACACATCTCTTCTACATCTCACTACTGCATGTGTACAGAATCACACACACACACATCTCTTCTACATCTCACTACTGCATGTGTACAGAATCACACACACACACATCTCTTCTACATCTCACTACACACACACATCTTCTACTACATCTCACTACTGCATGTGTACAGAATCACACACACACATCTCTTCTACATCTCACTACTGCATGTGTGTTCTACATCACTGAATCACACACACACACATCTCTTCTTCTACATCTCACTACTGCATGTGTACAGAATCACACACACACATCTCAGACATCTCACTACTGCATGTGTACAGAATCACACACACACACATCTCTTCTACATCTCACTACTGCATGTGTACAGAATCACACACACACATCTCTTCTACATCTCACTACTGCATGTGTACAGAATCACACACACACATCTCTTCTACATCTCACTACTGCATGTGTACAGAATCACACAACACATCTCTTCACATCTCACTACTGCATGTACAGAATCACACACACACACTACATCTCACTACTGCTTCAGAACATCTCATCTCACTACTGCATGTGTACAGAATCACACAAACATCTCTTCTACATCTCACTACTGCATGTGTACAGAATCACACACACACACACACACATCTCACACTTGTACAGAATCACACACACATCTCTTCTACTGCACTGCATGTACAGAATCACACACACACACACATCTCTTCTACATCTCACACACACACACACACATCTCTTCTACATCTCACTACTGCATGTGTACAGAATCACACACACACATCTCTTCTACATCTCACTACTGCATCTCACTACTGCATGTACAGAATACAGAATCACAACTGCACAGAACACACACACACATCTCTTCTACATCTCACATCAGAATCACACACACATCTCTTCTACATCTACTACTGCATGTGTGAATCACACAGAACACACACACATCTCTTCTACATCTCACTACTGCATGTGTACAGAATCACACACACACATCTCACTACTTCTACATCTCACTACTGCATGTGTACAGAATCACAGAATCACACACACACACTGCTCAGAATCACACACACACATCTCTTCACATCTCACTACTGCATGTGTACAGAATCACACACACACACATCTCTTCTACATCTCACTACTGCATGTGTAGAGAATCACACACACAATCACACACACACAATCACACACACACACATCTCTTCTACATCTCACTACTGCATGTGTACAGAATCACACACACATCTCTTCTACATCTCACTACTGCATGTCAGAATCACACACACATGTCTCAGATCTCACTACTGCATGTGTGTACAGAACACACACACACACACATCTCACTACTGCATGTGTACAGAATTCTACATCTCACTACTGCATGTGTGCAGAATCACACACACACACTGCATGTGTACAGAATCACACACACATCTCTTCATGTGTACAGAATCTCACACTACTGCATGTGTACAGAATCACACACAAACACATCTCTTCTACATCTCACTAGTGCATGTGTACAGAATCACACACACATCTTCTACATCTCACTACTGCATGTGTACAGAATCACACACAGAACATCTCTTCACTGCATGTGTACAGAATCACACACACACATCTCTTCTACATCTCACTACTGCATGTGTACAGAATCACACACACACACATCTCCTCTACATCTCACTACTGCATGTGTACAGAATCACACACACATCTCTTCTACATCTCACTACTGCATGTGTACAGAATCACACACACACATCTCTTCTACATCTCACTACTGCATGTGTACAGAATCACACACACACATCTCTTCTACATCTCACTACTGCATGTGTACAGAATCACACACACACACACACACACACACACACACACACACACACACACATCTCTTCTACATCTCACTACTGCATGTGTACAGAATCACACACACACATCTCTTCTACATCTCACTACTGCATGTGTACAGAATCACACACACACATCTCTTCTACATCTCACTACTGCATGTGTACAGAATCACACACACACATCTCTTCTACATCTCACTACTGCATGTGTACAGAAACACACACATCTCTTCTACATCTCACTACTGCATGTGTACAGAATCACACACACACATCTCTTCTACATCTCACTACTGCATGTGTACAGAATCACACACACACACATCTCTTCTACATCTCACTACTGCATGTGTACAGAATCACACACACATCTCTTCTACATCTCACTACTGCATGTACATCTCAGAATCAGAATCACACACACACACACATCTCTTCTACATCTCACTACTGCATGTGTACAGAATCACACACACATCTCTTCTACATCTCACTACTACATGTGTACAGAATCACACACACACTGCATGTACTGCAGTACAGAATCACACACACACACACATCTCACTACTGCATGTGTACAGAATCACACTACACATACTGCATGTTCACATACTGCATGTGTACAGAATCACAGACACACACACACACATCTACAGAATCACACACACATCTCACTCACTGCATGTGTACAGAATCAGAACACATCTCTTCACACACATTTCTTCATCTACATCACTACTGCATGTGTACATCACATCACACACACACACATCTCTTCTACATCTCACACACTGCATGCATGTACAGAATCACACACACACATCTCTTCTACATCTCACTACTGCATGTGTACAGAATCACACACACATCTCTTCTACATCTCACTACTGCATGTGTACAGAATCACACACACACATCTCTTCTACACTACTGCATGTGTACAGAATCACACACACACACACACATCTCACTGCTGCATGTGTACAGAATCACACACACATCTCTTGCATCTCACTACTGCAACAGAACACACACACATCTCTTCTACATCTCACTACTGCATGTGTACAGAATCACACACACACACATCTCTTCTACATCTCACTACTGCATGTGTACAGAATCACACACACACATCTCTTCTACATCTCACTACTGCATGTGTACAGACACACACACACTTCTCATCTCTCACTACTGCATGTCAGAATCAATACATCTACATCACTACTGCATGTGTACTCACACACTGCATCTGTACTGCATGTGTACAGAATCACACACACACATCTCTTCTACATCTCACTACTGCATGTGTACAGAATCACACACACAAATCTCTTCTACATCTCACTACTGCATGTGTACAGAATCACACACACACACATCTCTTCTACATCTCACTACTGCATGTGTACAGAATCACACACACACACATCTCTTCTACATCTCACTACTGCATGTACAGACAGAATCACACACACACACATCTCTTCTACATCTCACTACTGCATGTGTACAGAATCACACACACACATCTCTTCTACATCTCACTACTGCATGTGTACAGAATCACACACACACATCTCTTACACATCTCACTACTGCATGTGTACAGAATCACACACACACATCTCTTCTACATCTCACTACTGCATGTGTACAGAATCACACACACACAATCTCTTTCTACATCTCACTACTGCATGTGTACAGAATCACACACACACATCATCTCTTCTACATCTCACTACTGCATGTGTACAGAATCACACACACACACTCATCTCTTCTACATCTCACTACTGCATGTGTACAGAATCACACACACACACATCTCTTCTACATCTCACTACTGCATGTGTACAGAAATCACACACACATCTCTTCTACATCTCACTACTGCATGTGTACAGAATCACACACACACATCTCTTCTACATCTCACTACTGCATGTGTACAGAATCACACACACACACATCTCTTCTACATCTACCAACTGCATGTGTACAGAATCACACACACACATCTCTTCTACATCTCACTACTGCATGTGTACAGAATCACACACACATCTCTTCTACATCTCACTACTGCATGTGTACAGAATCACACACACAAACATCTCTTCTACATCTCACTACTGCATGTGTACAGAATCACACACACACACATCTCTTCTACATCTCACTACTGCATGTGTACAGAACACACACACACACATCTCTTCTACATCTCACTACTGCATGTGTACAGAATCACACACACACACATCTCTTCTACATCTCACTACTGCATGTGTACAGAATCACACACACACATCTCTTCTACATCTCACTACTGCATGTGTACAGAATCACACACACACATCTCTTCTACATCTCACTACTGCATGTGTACAGAATCACACACACACATCTCTTCTACATCTCACTACTGCATGTGTACAGAATCACACACACACATCTCTTCTACATCTCACTACTGCATGTGTACAGAATCACACACACATCTCTTCTACATCTCACTACTGCATGTGTACAGAATCACACACACATCTCTTCTACATCTCACTACTGCATGTGTACAGAATCACACACACACATCTCTTCTACATCTCACTACTGCATGTGTACAGAATCACACACACACATCTCTTCTACATCTCACTACTGCATGTGTACAGAATCACACACACACATCTCTTCTACATCTCACTACTGCATGTGTACAGAATCACACACACACATCTCTTCATCTCACTACTGCATGTGTACAGAATCACACACACACATCTCTTCTACATCTCACTACTGCATGTGTACAGAATCACACACACACATCTCTTCTACATCTCACTACTGCATGTGTACAGAATCACACACACAGAATCTCTTCTTCTACATCTCACTACTGCATGTGTACAGAATCACACACACACATCTCTTCTACATCTCACTACTGCATGTGTACAGAATCACACACACAAATCTCTTCTACATCTCACTACTGCATGTGTACAGAATCACACACACACATCTCTTCTACATCTCACTACTGCATGTGTACAGAATCACACACACACATCTCTTCTCTACATCTCACTACTGCATGTGTACAGAATCACACACACACATCTCTTCTACATCTCACTACTGCATGTTACAGAATCACACACACATCTCATCTCTACATCTCACTACTGCATGTGTACAGAATCACACACACACACACATCTCACTACTGCATGTGTACAGAATCACACACACACATCTCTTCTACATTCACTACTGCACAGAATCACACACACACATCTCTTCTACACTACTGCATGTGTACAGAATCACACACACACACATCTCTTCTACATCTCACTACTGCATGTGTACAGAATCACACACACACATCTCTTCTACATCTCACTACTGCATGTGTACAGAATCACACACACACATCTCTTCTACATCTCACTACTGCATGTGTACAGAATCACACACACATCTCTTCTACATCTCACTACTGCATGTGTACAGAATCACACACACACATCTCTTCTACATCTCAATACTGCATGTGTACAGAATCACACACACATCTCTTCTACATCTCACTACTGCATGTGTACAGAATCACACACACACATCTCTTCTACATCTCACTACTGCATGTGTACAGAATCACACACACACATCTCTTCTACATCTCACTACTGCATGTGTACAGAATCACACACACACATCTCTTCTACATCTCACTACTGCATGTGTACAGAATCACACACACACATCTCTTCTACATCTCACTACTGCATGTGTACAGAATCACACACACACATCTCTTCTACATCTCACTACTGCATGTGTACAGAATCACACACAATCTCACACATCTCACTCTGCATGTCAGAATCACACACACATCTCTTCTACATCTCACTACTGCATGTGTACAGAATCACACACACACACATCTCTTCTACATCTCACTACTGCATGTGTACAGAATCACACACACACATCTCTTCTACATCTCACTACTGCATGTGTACAGAATCACACACACACATCTCTTCTACATCTCACTACTGCATGTGTACAGATCACACACACACATCTCTTCTACATCTCACTACTGCATGTGTACAGAATCACACACACACATCTCTTCTACATCTCACTACTGCATGTGTACAGAATCACACACACATCTCTCTCTACATCTCACTACTGCATGTGTACAGAATCACACACACACATCTCTTCTACATCTCACTACTGCATGTGTACAGAATCACACACACACACATCTCTTCTACATCTCACTACTGCATGTGTACAGAATCACACACACACATCTCTTCTACATCTCACTACTGCATGTGTACAGAATCACACACACACATCTCTTCTACATCTCACTACTGCATGTGTACAGATTGACACACACACACACACATCTCTTCTACATCTCACTACTGCATGTGTACAGAATCACACACACACATCTCTTCTACATCTCACTACTGCATGTGTACAGAATCACACACACACATCTCTTCTACATCTCACTACTGCATGTGTACAGAATCACACACACACACATCTCTTCTACATCTCACTACTGCATGTGTACAGAATCACACACACACATCTCTTCTACATCTCACTACTGCATGTGTACAGAATCACACACACACATCTCTTCTACATCTCACTACTGCATGTGTACAGAATCACACACACACATCTCTTCTACATCTCACTACTGCATGTGTACAGAATCACACACACACATCTCTTCTACATCTTCTACATCTCACACACTGCATCTCTTCTACATCTCACTACTGCATGTGTACAGAATCACACACACACATCTCTTCTACATCTCACTACTGCATGTGTACAGAATCACACACATCTCTTCTACATCTCACTACTGCACAGAATCACACACACACACACACACACACACTGCATGTGTACAGACACACACACACATCTCTTCTACATCTCCACTGCATGTGTACAGAATCACACACACACATCTCTTCTACATCTCACTACTGCATGTGTACAGAATCACACACACACACATCTCTTCTACATCTCACTACTGCATGTGTACAGAATCACACACACACATCTCTTCTACATCTCACTACTGCATGTGTACAGAATCACACACACACATCTCTTTCTACATCACTACTGCATGTGTACAGAATCACTCACACACATCTCTTACACATCTCACAACTGCATGTGTACAGAATCACACACACATCTCTTCTACATCTCACTACTGCATGTGTACAGAATCACACACACACATCTCTTCTACATCTCACTACTGCATGTGTACAGAATCACACACACACATCTCTTCTACATCTCACTTGCTGTACAGATCACACATCTCTTGCATCACACTGCATGTGTACAGAACACACACACACATCTCTTCTACATCTCACTACTGCATCTACATCTACTGCATGTGTACAGAATCACACACACATGCATGTGTCTATCTCTTCTACATCTCACTACTGCATGTGTACAGAATCACACAGAATACATCTCACACTGCATGTGTACAGAATCACACTCACAACATCTCTTCTACATCTCACTACTGCATGTGTACAGAATCACACACACACACACACATCTCTCTACTGCACATCTCACATCTCTTCTACATCTCACTACTGCATGTGTACAGAATCACACACACACATCTCTTCTACATCTCACTACTGCATGTGTACAGAATCACACACACATCTCTTCTACATCTCACTACTGCATGTGTACAGAATCACACACACACTCTTCTCTACATCTCACTACTGCTGTGTACAGAATCTCATCTTCTACATCTCACTACTGCATGTGTACAGAATCACACACACACATCTCTTCTACATCTCACTACTGCATGTACAGAATACAGAATCACAGAACACACACACATCTCTTCTACATCTCACTACTGCATGTGTACAGAATCACACACACACATCTCTTCTACATCTCACTACTGCATGTGTACAGAATCACACACACACACATCTTCTACATCTCACTACTGCATGTGTACAGAATCACACACACAAATCTCTTCTACATCTCACTACTGCATGTGTACAGAATCACACACACAATACATCATCACTACTGCATGTGTACAGAATCACACACACATTCTTCTACATCTCACTACTGCATGTGTACAGAATCACACACACACATCTCTTCTACATCTCACTACTGCATGTGTACAGAATCACACACACACATCTCTTCTACATCTCTACTGCATGTGTACAGAATCACTGCATGTGTACAGAATCACACACACATCTCTTCTACATCTCACTACTGCATGTGTACAGAATCACACACACACATCTCTTCTACATCTCACTACTGCATGTGTACAGAATCACACACACACATCTCTTCTACATCTCACTACTGCATGTGTACAGAATCACACACACACATCTCTCATGTTCAGAATCACACACACACATCTCTTCTACATCTCACTACTGCATGTGTACAGAATCACACACACACATCTCTTCTACATCTCACTACTGCATGTGTACAGAATCACACACACATCTACACTACTGCATGTGTACAGAATCACACACACACATCTCTTCTACATCTCACTACTGCATGTGTACAGAATCACACACACACATCTCTTCTACATCTCACTACTGCATGTGTACAGAATCACACACACATCTCTTCTACATCTCACTACTGCATGTGTACAGAATCACACACACACATCTCTTCTACATCTCACTACTGCATGTGTACAGAATCACACACACACATCTCTTCTACATCTCACTACTGCATGTGTACAGAATCACACACACACACATCTCTCTTCTACATCTCACTACTGCATGTGTACAGAATCACACACACACATCTCTTCTACATCTCACTACTGCATGTGTACAGAATCACACACACACACACATCTCTTCTACATCTCACTACTGCATGTGTACAGAATCACACACACACATCTCTTCTACATCTCACTACTGCATGTGTACAGAATCACACACACACATCTCTTCTACATCTCACTACTGCATGTACACAGAATCACACACACACATCTCTTCTACATCTCACTACTGCATGTGTACAGAATCACACACACACAATCTCTTCTACATCTCACTACTGCATGTGTACAGAATCACACACACACATCTCTTCTACATCTCACTACTGCATGTGTACAGAATCACACACACACATCTCTTCTACATCTCACTACTGCATGTGTACAGAATCACACACACAAATCTCTTCTACATCTCACTACTGCATGTGTACAGAATCACACACACATCTCTTCTACATCTCACTACTGCATGTGTACAGAATCACACACACACACATCTCTTCTACATCTCACTACTGCATGTGTACAGAATCACACACACACACACATCTCTTCTACATCTCACTACTGCATGTGTACAGAATCACACACACACACATCTCTTCTACATCTCACTACTGCATGTGTACAGAATCACACACACACATCTCTTCTACATCTCACTACTGCATGTGTACAGAATCACACACACACATCTCTTCTACATCTCACTACTGCATATCGGCAGAATCACACACACATCTCTTCTACATCTCACTACTGCATGTGTACAGAATCACACACACACACATCTCTTCTACATCTCACTACTGCATGTGTACAGAATCACACACACACATCTCTCTTCTTCTACATCTCACTACTGCATGTGTACAGAATCACACACACACACATCTCTTCTACATCTCACTACTGCATGTGTACAGAATCACACACACACATCTCTTCTACATCTCACTACTGCATGTGTACAGAATCACACACACACATCTCTTCTACATCTCACTACTGCATGTGTACAGAATCACACACACACATCTCTTCTACATCTCACTACTGCATGTGTACAGAATCACAAACACACATCTCTTCTACATCTCACTACTGCATGTGTTCAGATTCACACACACACACAAATATCTTCTACATCTCACTACTGCATGTGTACAGAATCACACACACACATCTCTTCTACATCTCACTACTGCATGTGTACAGAATCACACACACACATCTCTTCTACATCTCACTACTGCATGTGGACAGAATCACACACACAAATCTCTTCTACATCTCACTACTGCATGTGTACAGAATCACACACACACATCTCTTCTACATCTCACTACTGCATGTGTACAGAATCACACACACAAATCTCTTCTACATCTCACTACTGCATGTGTACAGAATCACACACACACACACACACATCTCTTCTACATCTCACTACTGCATGTGTACAGAATCACACACACACATCTCTTCTACATCTCACTACTGCATGTGTACAGAATCACACACACAACATCTCTTCTACATCTCACTACTGCATGTGTACAGAATCACACACACATCTCTTCTACATCTCACTACTGCATGTGTACAGAATCACACACACACACATCTCTTCTACATCTCACTACTGCATGTGTACAGAATCACACACACATCTCTTCTACATCTCACTACTGCATGTGTACAGAATCAAACACACAAATCTCTTCTACATCTCACTACTGCATGTGTACAGAATCACACACACACACATCTCTTCTACATCTCACTACTGCATGTGTACAGAATCACACACACACATCTCTTCTACATCTCATTACTGCATGTGTACAGAATCACACACACAAATCTCTTCTACATCTCACTACTGCATGTGTACAGAATCACACACACACATCTCTTCTACATCTCAATACTGCATGTGTTCAGATTCACACACACACACAAATATCTTCTGCATCTCACTACTGCATGTGTACAGAATCACACACACACATCTCTTCTACATCTCACTACTGCATGTGTACAGAATCACACACACACATCTCTTCTACATCTCACTACTGCATGTGTACAGAATCACACACACACAATCTCTTCTACATCTCACTACTGCATGTGTACAGAATCACACACACACATCTCTTCTACATCTCACTACTGCTTCTACATCTCACTACTGCATGTGTACAGAATCACACACACACATCTCTTCTACATCTCACTACTGCATGTGTACAGAATCACACACACACATCTCTTCTACATCTCACTACTGCATGTGTACAGAATCACACACACATCTCTTCTACATCTCACTACTGCATGTGTACAGAATCACACACACACATCTCTTCTACATCTCACTACTGCATGTGTACAGAATCACACACACACACATCTCTTCTACATCTCACTACTGCATGTGTACAGAATCACACACACACATCTCTTCTACATCTCACTACTGCATGTGTACAGAATCACACACACACACATCTCTTCTACATCTCACTACTGCATGTGTACAGAATCACACACACACATCTCTTCTACATCTCACTACTGCATGTGTACAGAATCACACACACACATCTCTTCTACATCTCACTACTGCATGTGTACAGAATCACACACACACATCTCTTCTACATCTCACTACTGCATGTGTACAGAATCACACACACACACACATCTTTCTACATCTCACTTCTGCATGTGTACAGAATCACACACACACATCTCTTCTACATCTCACTACTGCATGTGTACAGAATCACACACACACATCTCTTCTACATCTCACTACTGCATGTGTACAGAATCACACACACACATCTCTTCTACATCTCACTACTGCATGTGTACAGAATCACACACACACAATCTCTTCTACATCTCACTACTGCATGTGTACAGAATCACACACACACATCTCTTCTACATCTCACTACTGCATGTGTACAGAATCACACACACACACACATCTCTTCTACATCTCACTACTGCATGTGTACAGAATCACACACACACATCTCTTCTACATCTCAATACTGCTTGTGTACAGAATCACACACACAAATCTCTTCTACATCTCACTACTGCATGTGTACAGAATCACACACACAAATCTCTTCTACATCTCACTACTGCATGTGAACAGAATCACACACACAGACATCTCTTCTACATCTCACTACTGCATGTGTACAGAATCACACACACACATCTCTCTTACATCTCACCACTGCATGTGTACAGAATCACACACACCCACATCTCTTCTACATCTCACTACTGCATGTGTGCAGAATCACACACACACATCTCTTCTACATCTCACAACTGCATGTGTACAGAATCACACACACACATCTCTTCTACATCTCACTACTGCATGTGTACAGAATCACACACACAAATCTCTTCTACATCTCACTACTGCATGTGTGCAGAATCACACACACATCTCTTCTACATCTCACTACTGCATGTGTACAGAATCACACACACACATCTCTTCTACATCTCACTAGTGCATGTGTGCAGAATCTCTTCTACATCTCACTACTGCATGTGTACAGAATCACACACACACACATCTCTTCTACATCTCACCACTGCATGTGTACAGAATCACACACCCACATCTCTTCCTCATCTCACTACTGCATGTGTGCAGAATCGGACACACACATCTCTTCTACATCTCACAACTGCATGTGTACAGAATCACACACACGTCTCTCCTACATCTCACTACTGCATGTGTACAGAATCACACACACAAATCTCTTCTACATCTCACTACTGCATGTGTGCAGAATCACACACACATCTCTTCTACATCTCACTACTGCATGTGTACAGAATCACACACACAAATCTCTTCTACATCTCACAACTGCATGTGTACAGAATCACACACAGTGTGCTCTAAGTTGATGACCAAAACTCTGACGGGAAACAGAAGGGTTAACTGTTTCCCAGATCAGAAATGTCTGTGTAAAATTGCCTTCCAGTATCTTTGCAACAGTTGGCCCTGTTGTTAAAAGTGTTTTCTGAGCTGAATAAATGACTTGTGGGTGTGTTGGAGGTTTGTTTTCATCAAGCCCCATCAGATTAGCCACTGTCATTCCCTTTAAAATCAGTGCCTTTATTGCAAACCGGAAATTTCATCAGGGGAAAAACAAGCACCGAACTTGCATTACGGCCCCCAGCTTCAGTTCTTTGAGAACCTTGCACTAATGTAGGAAGCAGTTCAGTGATGTGAGGTGAAGAGGAAAGCAAAAACTAGTGTTAATGCATTGTGTAAGATGGAGGGCCATTTTAACTGTGTACAAAATGGCACTCATATATAAAAACTCATTAAAAAACTCATTCATTAACACACCCCCTAATGCGCAGTTAAACCCCTGTGTGACAAACCCATTTATGGCAGAGCGTAAAAATACCAAACTGGGCTTAAGGCAATAAATATGCCGTTTGTGATGGATGAAATTGTGAATATTAATGCCACCACGTGTTTCAGTTTGCCAAGGGATGAAAACAGAGGCCAGTAAAAGTACTCAGATTCACAGACCACAGGCTGTTCCCACAATTCACTACACAGTGTACGGCTGAAGCATTACCCGACACTGGCCACAAGGGGCATGACAGAACTTTTTCTCCCATGAGAATATCTCACCTCCCTGCTACCTGAAACTCTATCTGCGCTGTTGTCTTGTGATTTTCCCATGAGCCTTCAGTCCTAGCTCGCACCACTGAGCGGCCTGTTGGGATAGTAACTATATTCTGCTCTGATAAATGCAAGCGTAGATCTCATGATCCACAGTATGGAGCGCGCTGCTGAGTGGAATTCCTCGGAGGCTACATCAGATTGCTGCAGCCGTGCATGAGCAGTGGGCAGGATGCTGGGTTTTCTTACGCAGATGTAAGAGTGAATGGGTAGGTGGAAAACACAGGTACAGGTGGAGAGTGTCCTCCTCAGTGTTTGCTCCCAACCATCTGGATTTTCTAATTAAAATCAGAGGTTCAGAGGTAAAATAATTCGGGGAATGAGCAGAGCAAGTTCATGGATGGAGAGATTTTGACTTTCTGAACGCTGAACTTTGCACGCGAGTGAAATGCTGATGTCAGTTTCTGAACCTGAGCATAATGAGAGAGAGTGTACCTGCTGAAGTAACGTCATCGGTGGGGTGAAAATTAGACACAGACACATGGTGACATCTGCAGTGGGGTGAATATTACTCACAAACTCATGGTAACCTCTCCGGTGGGGTGAATATTACACACAGACTCATGGCAAGGTCTCCGATGGGGTGAATATTCCACACAGACAAATGGTAACGTCTCCAATGGGATGAATGTCACACACAGACGCATGGTAACGTCTCCGATGGCATGAATATTACACACAGGCACATGGTAACATCTCTGGTGGGGTCAATATTACACACAGACACATGGTAACTTCTCCGGTGGGGTGAATATTACACACAGACTCATGGCAACGTCTCCGGTGGAGTGAATATTACACACAGACTCATGGCAACGTCTCCAGTAGGGTGAATATTACACACAGATAGTAAAGACTCCAATGGGATGAATGTTTCACACAGACGCATGTTAACATCTCGGTGGGATGAATATTACACACAGACACATGGTAACGTCTCCTGTGGGGTCAATATTACATACAGACTCATGGCAATGTCTCTGGTGGGGTGAATATTACACACAGACACATGGTAAAGTCTCCAATGGGATGAATGTTACACACAGACACATGGTAACATCTCCGGTCGAATGAATATCACACACAGACTCATGGTAACGTCTCCGGTGGGGTGAATATTACACACAGACACATGGCAACGTCTCCGGTGGGGTGAATATTACACACAGACACATGATAACATCTCCGATGGGATGAATGTTGCACACAGACGCATGGTAACATATCCGGTGGGATGAATATTACACACAGACACTTGATAACCTCTCCGGTGGAGTGAATATTTCACACAGACACATGGCTACGTCTCCGATGGGGTGAATATTACACACAGACTCATGGCAACGTCTCAGGTGGGGTAAATATTATACACTGACACATGCTAACGTCTCCAGTGGGGTGAATATTACACACAGACACATGGTAACGTCTCCAATGGGATGAATGTCACACACAGACGCATGGTAACGTCTCCGATGGCATGAATATTACACACAGGCACATGGTAACATCTCTGGTGGGGTCAATATTACACACAGACACATGGTAACTTCTCCGGTGGGGTGAATATTACACACAGACTCATGGCAACGTCTCCGGTGGAGTGAATATTACACACAGACTCATGGCAACGTCTCCAGTAGGGTGAATATTACACACAGATAGTAAAGACTCCAATGGGATGAATGTTTCACACAGACGCATGTTAACATCTCCGGTGGGATGAATATTACACACAGACACATGGTAACGTCTCCTGTGGGGTCAATATTACATACAGACTCATGGCAATGTCTCTGGTGGGGTGAATATTACACACAGACACATGGTAAAGTCTCCAATGGGATGAATGTTACACACAGACACATGGTAACATCTCCGGTCGAATGAATATCACACACAGACTCATGGCAAGGTCTCCGATGGGGTGAATATTCCACACAGACAAATGGTAACGTCTCCAATGGGATGAATGTCACACACAGACGCATGGTAACGTCTCCGATGGCATGAATATTACACACAGGCACATGGTAACATCTCTGGTGGGGTCAATATTACACACAGACACATGGTAACTTCTCCGGTGGGGTGAATATTACACACAGACTCATGGCAACGTCTCCGGTGGAGTGAATATTACACACAGACTCATGGCAACGTCTCCAGTAGGGTGAATATTACACACAGATAGTAAAGACTCCAATGGGATGAATGTTTCACACAGACGCATGTTAACATCTCCGGTGGGATGAATATTACACACAGACACATGGTAACGTCTCCTGTGGGGTCAGTATTACATACAGACTCATGGCAATGTCTCTGGTGGGGTGAATATTACACACAGACACATGGTAAAGTCTCCAATGGGATGAATGTTACACACAGACACATGGTAACATCTCCGGTCGAATGAATATCACACACAGACTCATGGTAACATCTCCGGTGGGGTGAATATTACACACAGACACATGGCAACGTCTCCGGTGGGGTGAATATTACACACAGACACATGATAACATCTCCGATGGGATGAATGTTGCACACAGACGCATGGTAACATATCCGTGGGATGAATATTACACACAGACACTTGATAACCTCTTCGTGGAGTGAATATTTCACACAGACACATGGCTACGTCTCCGATGGGGTGAATATTACACACAGACTCATGGCAACGTCTCAGGTGGGGTAAATATTATACACTGACACATGCTAACGTCTCCAGTGGGGGTGAATATTACACACAGACACATGGTAACATCTCAGGTGGGATGAATGTTGCACACAGACGCATGGTAACATATCGATTGGGATGAATATTACACACAGACACATGATAACGTCTCCGGTGGAGTGAATATTTCACACAGACACATGGCTACGTCTCCGATGGGGTGAATATTACACACAGACTCATGGCAACGTCTCAGGTGGGGTGAATATTATACACTGACACATGCTAACGTCTCCAGTGGGGTGAATATTACACACAGACTCATGGCAAAGTCTCGGTGGGATAAAGATTACGCACAGACTCATGGCAATGTCTCCAGTGGGGTGAATATTACACACAGATAGTAAATACTCCAATGGGATGAATGTTTCACACAGACGCATGGTAACATCTCCGGTGGGATGAATATTACACACAGACACATGATAACGTCTCCTGTGGGGTGAATATTACATACAGACTCATGGCAATGTCTCTGGTGGGGTGAATATTACACACAGACACATGGTAAAGTCTCCAATGGGATGAATGTTACACACAGACACATGGTAACATCTCCAGTCGAATGAATATTACACACAGACTCATGGTAACGTCTCCGGTGGGGTGAATATTACACACAGACACATGATTACGTCTCCGGTGGGGTGAATATTACACTCAGACACATGATAACGTTTCCGGTGGGGTGAATATTACGCACAGACTCATGGCAACGTCTCCGGTGGGGTGAATATTACACACAGACACATGATAACATCTCCGATGAGATGAATGTTGCACACAGACGCATGGTAACATATCCGGTGGGATGAATATTACACACAGACACATGATAACGTCTCCGGTGGGGTGAATATTTCACACAGACACATGGCTACGTCTCCGATGGGGTGAATATTACACACAGACTCATGGCAACGTCTCAGGTGGGGTGAATATTACACACTGACACATGCTAACGTCTCCAGTGGGGTGAATGTCACACACAGACGCATGGTAACGTCTCCGATGGCATGAATATTACACACAGGCACATGGTAACATCTCTGGTGGGGTCAATATTACACACAGACACATGGTAACTTCTCCGGTGGGGTGAATATTACACACAGACTCATGGCAACGTCTCCGGTGGAGTGAATATTACACACAGACTCATGGCAACGTCTCCAGTAGGGTGAATATTACACACAGATAGTAAAGACTCCAATGGGATGAATGTTTCACACAGACACATGTTAACATCTCCGGTGGGATGAATATTACACACAGACACATGGTAACGTCTCCTGTGGGGTCAATATTACATACAGACTCATGGCAATGTCTCTGGTGGGGTGAATATTACACACAGACACATGGTAAAGTCTCCAATGGGATGAATGTTACACACAGACACATGGTAACATCTCCGGTCGAATGAATATCACACACAGACTCATGGCAAGGTCTCCGATGGGGTGAATATTCCACACAGACAAATGGTAACGTCTCCAATGGGATGAATGTCACACACAGACGCATGGTAACGTCTCCGATGGCATGAATATTACACACAGGCACATGGTAACATCTCTGGTGGGGTCAATATTACACACAGACACATGGTAACTTCTCGGTGGGGTGAATATTACACACAGACTCATGGCAACGTCTCGGTGGAGTGAATATTACACACAGACTCATGGCAACGTCTCCAGCGGGGGGTGAATATTACACACAGATAGTAAAGACTCCAATGGGATGAATGTTTCACACAGACGCATGTTAACATCTCCGGTGGGATGAATATTACACACAGACACATGGTAACGTCTCCTGTGGGGTCAGTATTACATACAGACTCATGGCAATGTCTCTGGTGGGGTGAATATTACACACAGACACATGGTAAAGTCTCCAATGGGATGAATGTTACACACAGACACATGGTAACATCTCCGGTCGAATGAATATCACACACAGACTCATGGTAACATCTCGGTGGGGTGAATATTACACACAGACACATGGCAACGCGTCTCCGTGGGGTGAATATTACACACAGACACATGATAACATCTCCGATGGGATGAATGTTGCACACAGACGCATGGTAACATATCCGGTGGGATGAATATTACACACAGACACTTGATAACCTCTCCGGTGGAGTGAATATTTCACACAGACACATGGCTACGTCTCCGATGGGGTGAATATTACACACAGACTCATGGCAACGTCTCAGGTGGGGTAAATATTATACACTGACACATGCTAACGTCTCCAGTGGGGTGAATATTACACACAGACACATGGTAACATCTCAGGTGGGATGAATGTTGCACACAGACGCATGGTAACATATCCGGTGGGATGAATATTACACACAGACACATGATAACGTCTCGGTGGAGGAATATTTCACACAGACACATGGCTACGTCTCCGATGGGGTGAATATTACACACAGACTCATGGCAACGTCTCAGGTGGGGTAAATATTATACACTGACACATGCTAACGTCTCCAGTGGGGTGAATATTACACACAGACTCATGGCAAAGTCTCCGGTGGGATAAAGATTACGCACAGACTCATGGCAATGTCTCCAGTGGGGTGAATATACACACAGATAGTAAATACTCCAATGGGATGAATGTTTCACAGACGCATGGTAACATCTCCGGTGGGATGAATATTACACACAGACACATGGTAACGTCTCCAGTGGGGTGAATATTACACACAGACACATGGTAACATCTCAGGTGGGATGAATGTTGCACACAGACGCATGGTAACATATCCGGTGGGATGAATATTACACACAGACACATGATAACGTCTCCGGTGGAGTGAATATTTCACACAGACACATGGCTACGTCTCCGATGGGGTGAATATTACACACAGACTCATGGCAACGTCTCAGGTGGGGTAAATATTATACACTGACACATGCTAACGTCTCCAGTGGGGTGAATATTACACACAGACTCATGGCAAAGTCTCCGGTGGGATAAAGATTACGCACAGACTCATGGCAATGTCTCCAGTGGGGTGAATATTACACACAGATAGTAAATACTCCAATGGGATGAATGTTTCACACAGACGCATGGTAACATCTCGATTGGGATGAATATTACACACAGACACATGGTAACGTCTCCTGTGGGGTGAATATTACATACAGACTCATGGCAATGTTCTCTGGTAGGGTGAATATTACACACAGACACATGGTAAAGTCTCCAATGGGATGAATGTTACACACAGACACATGGTAACATCTCCAGTCGAATGAATATTACACACAGACTCATGGTAACGTCTCCGGTGGGGTGAATATTACACACAGACACATGATTACGTCTCCGTGGGGTGAATATTACACTCAGACACATGATAACGTTTCGGTGGGGTGAATATTACGCACAGACTCATGGCAACGTCTCCGGTGGGGTGAATATTACACACAGACACATGATAACATCTCCGATGAGATGAATGTTGCACACAGACGCATGGTAACATATCCGGTGGGATGAATATTACACACAGACACATGATAACGTCTCCGGTGGGGTGAATATTTCACACAGACACATGGCTACGTCTCCGATGGGGTGAATATTACACACAGACTCATGGCAACGTCTCAGGTGGGGTGAATATTACACACTGACACATGCTAACGTCTCCAGTGGGGTGAATATTACACACAGACGCCTGGTAACGTCACAGGTAAAATGGACATTACACACAGACGCATGGTAACGTCACTGGTAAAATGGACATTACACACAGACGCATGGTAACGTCACTGGTAAAATGGACATTACACACAGGCGCATGGCCAGGTGTGCCTCAGTCATATTGTTATGACTTGAAAATCACAACAAAGAAAACCAGCAATGACAACTTAAATTTATTCTTCCCTGAGAAAAAAAAAAAAAAAAAAAACCTTCTACAAAAGAATCCACTGTTTAATCTTATAATAACACTCTAATGCCATTATGTAACTCTGTTGCCAAAACAAAAACTCTGCCACTGGTGACCAAAATCACAGCATTTATATAGACTAGCAACATTCTGGAAAGATCTACAGGATTCCTGGGTAATCCGCCCCCTCCCGGCAGGAAGATGCCAGAAGCTTCTAGAAAGCACTAGTCTATTACAAAAAGTGATATTACATCAGATCATGTTTTGTTACAGACACACCACCAGAGGGTGCTGAAGAACAAAATAAATAGCTGACCAGCAAGGCAGCAAAAACAGCATGTAACAAATCTCCATCTACAAATGAAATACAATGCTGTACGTAAAATACTCATACATAACACCTCCCTCTTTAAGAAAAAGAAAGGTTTGCTAAAAGCTTTCTTTTGTTAAAAATAACACAGTTTTATAATCAGTATAATCTTGAACTTTACACAAAAGTATCTTTGATCATTATAACAATCATATACATAACAACCAGTGCAATTTTCACAATCAAATAGAAAAGTAAAATTACATGCGAGAAAGTGTTATTCCAGATGCACTATCTTTTCCCCTGATGTGAGAAATATCTAAATCATACTCTTGCAAAAGTAAACTCCATCTCAGTAATCTTTGATTCTTGTTTTTGATCTTATGCAAGAATGTGAGGGGATTGTGATCTCTGAAGACCTTGATGGAAGTAGCTGAACAAGTCAAATAGACTTCAAAATGTTGTAAGGCCAAAACAAGTACCAAACATTCTTTTTCAATTGTTGAATAGTTTTTCTGATGTTTATCAAACTTTTTGGAAAAGGAACAAACAGGATGATCTACTCCATCAGTGTCTGCTTGCAGTAAAACTGCGCCTGCACCAATATCACTGGCATCAACAGCCAACTTGAACTCCTTTTAAGAAGGAGAGAACTGGTGCATTTTTGAGGACAGCTTTCAGTTGGTCAAATGAATTTTGACATTTTTCATCCCAAACAAATTTTGCATTTTTCTTCAGTAAATTTGTCAAAGGGTCAGAAATGATGGAGAATTTTTTACAGAATTTTCTGTAGTAGCCAGCCATCCCTAGAAATCTCATTAGTTGTCTTTTAGTTGTAGGCTCAGGAAATTCAGTGATAACTTTTACATTTGCATCAGCTGGTTTGACTTCTTGTTTAAGGTATTTCTGCTTCTCTGGATTCATTCTGTAAGGATGCTGTTTTACAGGCTTGGCATCATCTTGTAGGATGACATCATGGTAAACCATATCAGTCCTTCATGGAACGTCAGGGAATATGTGAATATATTCAAATATGAGCTGCTTTTAGCTGTTGTTGTTGAAAAGGGTCCAGGTGGGACAATTTGCTGTCAATATTTTGAAGAATGTCTGAATTTTCAAGTTTGGCTGGACCAGGTTCATTTTCCAAGGGCAGTCACAATCTTCTTCAGAATTTTCCAGTTCAATTGTATTTACCACACTGACTGGCTTTTTGCTGAGGGTCTCTGTCAATGTATTCTTTCAGCATGTTGATGTGACACATTTGTTTTTATTTCCTCCTTCCAGGGGTTAAAATGACATAATTTAGATCACTGACCTTTTTGAGGTGTTATGTATGAGCATTTCATGTAAAGCACTGTATATCATTTGTAAATGGAGATTTGTTACATGCTGTTTTTGCTGCCTTGCTGGTCAGCTATTTATTTTGTTCATAAGCACCCTCTGGTGGTGTGTCTGTAGCAAAACATGATCTGATTTAATATCACTTCTTTGAAATAGACTAGTGCTTTCTAGAAGCTTCTGGCATCTTCCTGCCTGGAGGGGGTGGGATTGCCCAGGAATCCCGTAGATCTTTCCAGAATGTTAGCTAGTCTAGATAAATGCTGTGAATTTGGTCACCAGAGGCAGAGTTTTTGTTTTGGCGACAGAGTTAAATAGTGGCATTAGAGTGTTATTATAGGATTGAACAGTGGATTATTTGTAGAGGTTTTTTTTATCAGTGAAGAATAAATTTGTTTAAGTTGTCATTGCTGGTTTTCTTTGTTGTGATTTTCAAGTCATAACAGAGGACAGTGTAAGGGCGAAATATCGGGCTCTTAGAGGGTTTCAGGAACTGGCAAGAGCGCCAGGACTTTGTCACCAGCTTTAAAACTTCTATCTTGGGAATGAGGGTCATATCTGGCTTTCATTTTGCCCTGAGCTTCTTTGAGATTAGCCTTAGCAAAGTCAGAAGCCTTAGAGAGACGATTACGGAAGTCAGAGACATACTGAAGCAAAGTTCATTGGGACATCATCTTCGGCCAGCAACTTTTTCCTTCAGAAGCTTCAGAGGTCCACGGACTGTATGCCCAAAAACGAGCTCAAAAGGACTGAACCCAAGAGACTCCTGAACAGCTTCACGGGCAGCAAACAGAAGAAGATGGACACCTTCATCCCAGTCTTTCTCTGTGTCAAGGCAGTAGGTCCTTATCATGTTCTTCAGGGTTTGATGGAACATCTCAAAAGCACCTCGACTCTCAGGATGGTAAGCTGATGACCTGTATTGTTTAATACCAAGCTCATGCATAACTTGTTGAAATATGCCAGACATGAAATTTGACCCTTGATCAGACTGAATAGACTTAGGAAGACCAACAAAGCAGAAAAACTTGGTAAGAGCCTTGATGATAGTCTTTCGCCTTGATGTTACGAAGTGGAATTGCCTCAGGAAACTGGATGGAAGCACACATGATAGTCAGTAGGTACTCACAACCAGATCTAGTCTTCGGCAATGGTCCAACACAGTCAATGATGATCCAACTGAAAGGTTCTTCAAAAGCGGGAATGGGCTTAAGTCGAGCCTTTGGAATATTCTGGTTAGGCTTCCCAACCATTTGACAAGTATGACAGGATTTGCAGTACTCCTGTACATCGGACCTCATGGAAGACCAGAAGAAATGATTCCTGCCACGTTGAAGGGTCTTCTTGATACCCAAATGACCTGACATAGGATTGTCATGGGCCAGACTAAGAGTTTCTTGACGATAAGACTTTGGAAGAACAATTTGATGGGTGATCATCCACTCTTCATCTGCAGATTCATCAGGTGGATGCCACTTTCTCATAAGCACACCATTTTTGTAGTAAAAACAGACAGGAACTTGAGTAGCCTCTTGTTCACTTGCAGCCTGTGGTAGAAGATGCGCTAGATCACGAGCTTGTTGTTGCTCCTGAATAAGTTGTTTTCGAGACAAAATGTCATTAGAATGACCTGACAAGGACAAGTCTGAAGATTTCCCAGACATCTCAGGACTGGAAGGTTCCTGATGAAAAGACTGCCCGATGGTGTCAGCCAGGTTGAAGTTCAGGTCAGCATCATCTTGAATAGCTTTTTTGGCCATAGAACGAGTAACTGCACATGAAGGATAGAGGTCTGGAATTTCCTCCTCTATAGAGTCAGATTCTTGATCAATCAAAGGAGTGTCAGTTACAACAGGGAAGGGCACAACCTTATCCCCAGCAAGATCATTACCAAGAAGCAAATTAACACCTTTGAAAGGAAAAGAAGATCTAACACCAACAGTAACACGCCCAGAGACCAAGTCTGATTTGAGATGAACATTATGGAGAGGTACACTTGTAAAACCACATTCTACTCCTTGAATAAGGACATTAGTCTGAGTAGACGATTTGCCCGAAAAAGGCAGAATATCTGCAAGAATAAGAGATTGGGAAGACCCACTATCCCTTAGAATTCGAACAGGAGCAGATGAGGAAAAATCATGTGAAAGTGAGACAAAACCATCGGTGATGAATGGCTCAAAACCCTCCATAACAGAATCAGACACAGAAGGTAGAAGATCAGACGAAATGACCTTTGATGCAAGAGATTCTCTCCTAGTGAAAGCAGTTGGCTTGGTTTTTCTCGTTGTTGTTTTTACTTGAGAGCATAACACTCAGAAATAAGGTGACCTTGCTTTTTTTTGCAGTATTGGCAAGACACAGAAGGTAAAGAATCAGAGGATTGCTTCTCACTAGAAGGTTTCCTCTCAGAAGTGGCCTTGGTATCATTAGAAGTGTTATTAGAAGACGTCTTGAACTGAGACTTGCCTTGAAATTTAGAAAAAGTGGATTTTTGGACAAAAGAAGACTTATGAGTCAATGCATAACTATCAGCCAGGGTGGAAACATCATGCAAAAGTAATGGCTTGTTTCTCCTCAAGGAAAGTCTTGATATCAGGCTGGATACACCTTTTGAATTCCTCAACCAGAATAGGTTGCCTCATTCTGCCAAAATCTTTCTCAACTTTCATGGAATTACACCACTGATCAAACAACTGTTCCTTCAACCTGCCAAATTCAACATGAATTTGACTGGCTTCCTTACGAGAATTCCTAAATATTTGCCTGTAAGCCTCGGGGACCAATTCATAACCCTTCAGAATGGCAGATTTGACAAAATCATAATCAGAACACTGTTGGACAGGTAACTGGTTATAGATTTTCCTAGCTTTACCAGTAAGAACACTTTGTAACATCATTGTCCAATGCTCTTTTGGCCATTTCAAATTTTCAGCAATTTTTTCAAAATGGGTAAAGTATTGGTCTACATCATTTTCTAGGACAGGAGGAACAAGTCTGATGTGTTTAACCACATCAAAATGATCAGAAAGTCCAAAAGATTTTGTAACAGTACCTGCTTCTATTTTCTTCATTTCCAATTTGTACTGCAAGTGCATCCTTCTTTCTTCCAGTTCTCTCTCCAACCTTCTCTCTTCCAGTTCTTTCAGGCGTAGCTGAAATTCAAGTCTTTGCAGCTCTGTTGCAGGCACCTCCACATCTTTAATCAATTCTGCTGCTTCTTCCCCAAAGATATCTTCATCGATGAAATGTTGCACCAAAATGTTGTTGTTTCTTCATCGATGATTTCACATCAGATAATCCAAGGGTTGAGGCTATTTGCAGCAAGTCCTTCTTCTTTGCCAGCACAATTAATTCCTGGGTTGGAGTTTTTCAAAAAAAATTTTCAACATCAAAAGTCATGATTGCTGGTCTTTCAAATAGTCACAAGATTTAAATTAATAATTCAGCTTTCGTCTTTGGTGAATCCAATCGTTGATCCAATGAATGGTTTATCTTGGTGGAACCTCCAATTTGTTATGACTTGAAAATCACAACAAAGAAAAACCAGCAATGACAACTTAAACAAATTTATTCTTCACTGAGAAAAAAAAAAACTTCTACAAACAATCCACTGTTTAATCTTATAATAACACTCTAATGCCACTATGTAACTCTGTTGCCAAACAAAAACTCTGCCACTGGTGACCAAAATCACAGCATTTATACAGACTAGCAACATTCTGGAAAGATCTACAGGATTCCTGGGTGATCCCGCCCCCTCCAGGCAAGAAGATTCCAGAGGCTACAAAGAAGTGATATTGCATCAGATCATGTTTTGCTACAGGCACACCACCAGAGGGTGCTGATGAACAAAATAAATAGCTCACCAGCAAGGCAGCAAAAACAGCATGTAACAAATCTCCATTTACAAATGATATACAATGCTGTATATAAAATACTCATACATAACAATATGGTGCCACGTTACCCAAAAGCTCCAACGTGTTTGCCGTCATTTTTTTTTCTCAGGATCATTTTCCTGACTTGTCCAGAGGTCCTTAAATCCTCTGGGAGTTGGAGCCAGACTTTGAGTGGGGCTTGAATTCTGGTCACCTGTTACAATGCAGAACCGCTTTGCACTTTTTCCAAAATATAATTTGAGACTCTGCGAGTCTCACTAGTAGATGTCCACTTCATTTTAACAGCACCTGGTGTAATTTATTGCTGAGGATCATTAAAATATTCAATTCAGCTTCATTTATATTGGAGATTTTTAAACAGTCAACTGACCATGGTACAAAAGGTATAATTTCTTCACAGTTTAAACACTGGGGAGGAAAACAGTAAGAATTTTAATTAAAAAACAGGGAATACTATCGAGTAGAGATGCGTTTTGAGTCTGTCCTTAAAAATGCCTGTGCTGGCAGAGGACCTGATCCAGTATGTAGTGAAAGGCTGTTCTGTAGTTAAGGACCAGCTGAAGCAAATGCTCATCCAGGGACACAACAGGAAGTGATTTATCTGTGGGTCTCAGATCCCTGGGGAAAACATATGGGCACAAGAGTACAGAAATGTAAGCAAGAGCTTCACAATTCAAGCTCAGCTTTCAGTGCCTATATACAACCTGGCAAATATGTAACTCCATTGGGAGACTTTTTTAACCAATCAAATTCAAGACTGTTATGAGTCAACAAGTTGCTAATTGGGTTTCTGAATTCAGGAGTTTAATTAAAGACCCAAGGGCTAGAAGTACTTAAGTCACAAAATGTCCATTTTGAGAAAGTTGAGAAAATTGTCTCGACTACCAATAAAAGATATTTTCCCATTCTTACCTCATGATGTGTGAAAATGTGACGCAAGTACTTTAGCTGTCGGCTCTTCAATTAAAAAAAAAAAATTTAAATAACAGAAATTACGAAAATGAAAAAAATAAGTTTGATTTGATACAGTTTGTTTTGTCTTTACATTTGTCATCAAACTAACTTGGAAGTTTTGGTCACTATGTGTCCACAATTTCACTAATTAGTTTCCAATATATTGAAAAATTTAATTGGTTACAAATTTCCCCTTTTCACACATAGAGAGATCATGAAGCCTGCCCCAGACGGCATGTATACTGCATCAGGCAATGTTACACGTGCTTGACCAATCACAACGTGCAGACCTGTCATATGATGTGCAGACGAGTCACATGAAACAGAAAATGGCAGCACTCATGCTAAATCCTCGGCCAGGATGTGTGTTACAGTTTCAGAGGGTGCCGCCATTTTTCTGTATCATGTGACTCGTCTGCACATCATATGACGAGTCTTCACGTTGTGATTGGTCGAGCACGTGTAACATTGCAGCAGGTCGCCCCCACACGGTGAGTAACTTCTTTGAGTGACTTGAAAATATCTAGCATGCTAAATATGCTGCTGCACTGTCATGCGAGGAAGTTACGCAGCAAAAACCATCCCCACACAGTGCAACATTGCCTGATGCAGTATACATGCCTGTCGCTTGCCTCAGGCAAAGTTGCACTGTCTGGGGCAGGTTTAAACCAAGGAACTTGTGTGTGTGTGTGTGTGTGTGTGTGTGTATGCGTGTCCTTTAAATATCTCGACAGCCCATCGTCTGATGGACTTCAAACTTGGTGAGTGCTGAGCACCTTAGGAAGTGCTGGGATGAGTTTGAACTCGAGCAGCAGCTGAACAGGCTCTGCACTGTTGTGGATTAAAATGTTAAATTATCCTGATGAGCAGTGGAACTGTGTAAACTTAACAGCTTGTTAAAATTCTGAGACAGCAATTATGATTTGAACAAAAACTAAACCAACGGACAGTCACCACACGGTGAAGTCTGAGAACCACTGGATGACCAGAATATAAAGGCTGGTCAGGTGTTCGGTCAGTTTTATGACCAACAGGTTGACATAAAATACAGGTAATCCAGTTTGACAAGCTTAGAGTGGTCTAAGATGGAGTCTTCAGCAGGGAGTCCATCTTAAGGAAACAAGCGGTGGGTCTTCTGTAAACACTCACTAAGTACCGTAAATAGACTGTCCTTTACCTGCTAAAGCACTCATTTCTTCACTGGCCTCCATCCCAGCGGATTCTGTCCTTATGCATTCGACCATCTGTTCGAGTTCTGGACCATTTCACTTAGACCTGGGGTGTCTTATCGACAGTATTTAGTCAAGGGGCATTTTCTTTTTTAGCCTGGCACTGTGACACCTGATTAAATTAGTCATTGTCTAGATTGAAGACCATGGATTTTAAATTAGTTGAGTCTGGTGTCATAGGACAGGGTTATAATAAAAATTTTAAAAACCTGAACCCCCATCAACCCTTTCTGATCACGAAGGACACTCCAGATTTACTGCATATTATTTTTGAGAGCATGCAATATTATAACATCTTAAATATTCAGGTGTGATGGTAAACTTTCATTCTGCGGCCCGGGATACAGACACTGTCGAGAGCTGCCTAGCAACTGCAGTAGTCTTGGTTACGAATGACAATATTAAATTACAATTGACAGCTACCAAGCAATATTTATTACCACACATAATTAGTATGGCTTTTTCCAAAGGCATGAATCCAAATCTGCCACTTTGTCATCTTATTGCAATAAAATCCACTGACAAAACACAATTCAAATTGAGCCTCTGGATTCCTTCAGTACTGCAGCAGCAGTGTTTCATTCTGTGCTTTCCGCATGGTGGCCTGTGGGAGACGTGTTTTAGGAATTCTCTCTGATCCCAGATCAGAAGATAGGGCTTGACAATCAGCATTACCAATAGGCCCTGGGCTACCGTGAGATTTGCCCAATCAAGCCAGTGCACCAAGTCGCCTCGAATCTTGTATCTAATTCTTCATGTTTCCAAAGCATATTCTTATGATATTAGTAGAAAGCAATATATACAGTGATGTACTGCATGCTGTCACCTTCCAGGATTCAGAATAAATCGTGATGTGGATTTTGTGACTTATCATTCAACCCTGATTCTCATTAAAGTGAGCGAGAGGGGTCTCAAAATGCAGGACCACAGCAGTGTATGGACTCTCACTAAATGAGGTCCTGAATGTGTGCTCAGGGCTCCCAGGGTTATTCGGCTCAGCAGGGTCTTCGTCCTGAAGCGGGAAGCAACTCTGATTTCTGGGAGAATTGGTTGGCCTCCCACAGTGGAGGTCATGGGCTGGGAGATGAAAGAATAAGTGCAGCTGCTGGAGAAGATGGGGGGCCCGGAAAAACACTGAAACAGGAGGGGAAAGGTAAGATGGCCTCCTCACTGAAACGGGAGGGGAAAGGTAAGATGGCCTCCTCACTGAAATGGGAGGAGAAAGGTAAGATGGCTGCCTCACTGAAACAGGAAAGGAAAGGTAAGATGGCTGCCTCACTGAAACAGGAGGGGAAAGGTAAGATGGGTGCCTCACTGAAACAGGAGGGAAAGGTAAGATGGCTGCCTCACTGAAACAGGAGGGAAAGGTAAGATGGCTGCCTCACTGAAACAGGAGGAGGAAAGGTAAGATGGGTGCCCTCACTGAAACAGGAGGGGAAAGGTAAGATGGCTGCCTCACTGAAACAGGAGGGGAAAGGTAAGATGGCTGCCTCACTGAAACAGGAGGGGAAAGGTAAGATGGCTGCCTCACTGAAACAGGAGGGGAAAGGTAAGATGGCTGCCTCACTGAAACAGGGAGAAAGGTAAGATGGATGCCTCACTGAAACAGGAGATGAAAGGTAAGATGGCTGCCCTCACTGAAACAGGAGGGGAAAGGTAAGATGGCTGCCTCACTGAAACAGGAGGGGAAAGGTAAGATGGCTGCCTCACTGAAACAGGAGGGGAAAGGTAAGATGGCTGCCTCACTGAAACAGGAGAGGAAAGGTAAGATGGCTGCCTCACTGAAACAGGAGGGAAAGGTAAGATGGCTGCCTCACTGAAACAGGAGGGGGAAAGGTAAGATGGCTGCCACTGAACTGAAACATGGGAGGAGGAAAGGTAAGATGGCTGCCTCACTGAAACAGGAAGGAAAGGTAAGATGGCTGCCTCACTGAAACAGGAGGGGGAAAGGTAAGATGGCTGCCTCACTGAAACAGGAAGGAAAGGTAAGATGGCTGCCTCACTGAAACAGGAGGGATGAGGTAAGATGGGTGCCTCACTGAAACAGGAGGAAAGGTAAGATGGCTGCCTCACTGAAACAGGAGGAAAGGGTAAGATGGGTGCCTCACTGAAACAGGAGGGGAAGGGTAAGATGGCTGCCTCACTGAAACAGGAGGGAAAGGTAAGATGGCTGCCTCACTGAAACAGGAGATGAAAGGTAAGATGGCTGCCTCACTGAAACAGGAGGGGAAAGGTAAGATGGCTGCCTCACTGAAAAAGGGATGGCTGCCTCACTGAAACAGGAGGGAAAGGTAAGATGGCTTGCCTCACTGAAACAGGGAGGATAAGAGGTGAAACGGGAGGGGAAAGTAAGATGGCTGCCTCACTGAAACAGGAGGGGGAAAGGTAAGATGGCTGCCTCACTGAAACAGGAGGGGAAAGGTAAGATGGCTGCCTCACTGAAACAGGAGGGAAAGGTAAGATGGCTGCCTCACTGAAACAGGAGGGGAAAGGTAAGATGGCTGCCTCACTGAAACAGGAGGGGAAAGGTAAGATGGCTGCCTCACTGAAACAGGAGGGGAAAGGTAAGATGGCTGCCTCACTGAAACAGGAGGGAAAGGTAAGATGGCTGCCTCACTGAAACAGGAGGGAAAGGTAAGATGGCTGCCTCACTGAAACAGGAGGGAAAGGTAAGATGGCTGCCTCACTGAAACAGGAGGGGAAAGGTAAGATGGCTGCCTCACTGAAACAGGAGGGGAAAGGTAAGATGGGTGCCTCACTGAAACAGGAGGGGAAAGGTAAGATGGCTGCCTCACTGAAACAGGAGGGGAAAGGTAAGATGGCTGCCTCACTGAAACTGAAACAGGAGGATGAAAGGTAAGATGGCTGCCTCACTGAAACAGGAGGGGAAAGGTAAGATGGCTGCCTCACTGAAACAGGAGGGAAAGGTAAGATGGCTGCCTCACTGAAACAGGAGGATGAAAGGTAAGATGGCTGCCTCACTGAAACAGGAGATGGAAAGGTAAGATGGCTGCCTCACTGAAACAGGAGGAAAGGTAAGATGGCTGCCTCACTGAAACAGGAGGGGAAAGGTAAGATGGCTGCCCTCACTGAAACAGGGAGGAAAGGGTAAGATGGCTGCCTCACTGAAACAGGAGAGGAAAGGTAAGATGGGTGCCTCACTGAAACAGGAGGGGAAAGGTAAGATGGCTGCCTCACTGAAACAGGAGGGAAAGGTAAGATGGCTGCCTCACTGAAACAGGAGGGGAAGGGTAAGATGGCTGCCTCACTGAAACAGGGAGGATGAGGTAAGATGGCTGCCTCACTGAAACAGGAAGGGGAAAGGTAAGATGGGTGCCTCACTGAAACAGGAGGGGAAAGGTAAGATGGCTGCCTCACTGAAACAGGAGGGGAAAGGTAAGATGGCTGCCTCACTGAAACAGGAGGATGAAAGGTAAGATGGCTGCCTCACTGAAACAGGAGGGAAAGGTAAGATGGCTGCCTCACTGAAACAGGAGGGGAAGGGTAAGATGGCTTCCTCACTGAAACAGGAAGATGAGGGTAAGATGGCTGCCTCACTGAAACAGGAGGGAAAGGTAAGATGGCTGCCTCACTGAAACGGGAGGGGAAAGGGATGAGGTAAGATAAGATGGGTGCCTCACTGAAACAGGAGGGAAAGGTAAGATGCTGCCTCACTGAAACAGGAGGGGAAAAGGTAAGATGGCTGCCTCACTGAAACAGGGAGGGGAAAGGTAAGATGGCTTCCACACTGAAAAGGAAGATGAGGCCAGCAGATGGCCTAATTCCCTCACTGAAACAGGAGGATGAGGGTAAGATAATCTCTTCTTTAAACAGGAGGATTATCAACCTCATACTCACTGAAACAGGAAGATGCAGGGTAAGCCACTGAAACAGGAGGATGAGTATAAGATAGAGCCTGCAAAAAACAGACGAATGTAGTAAGATGGCCTATGCACTGTTGAAACAGGAGAATTACTTTTAAGATGGATTTAATAGATATAGATGACGTTGTTGCTTTGCTGCATGAAACAGGTTGTTGGTAATAAGATAATCATTAATCCGTGAAAACAGGTGGGATGAAGAAGAGTAACAATATCCAGCCTCGGTTGAAGAATCACTTTGAAAATCTCAGTAGTATACATGTACCGCTGGTCTGAATAAAACAGGAGGATGATACATGATAGACTGTAATTTTGCATTTATTTCAGCCTGTTTACTGTTTCATCATTTCATCAGGTCATGTGGTAAAGGAGATAACTCATATTATGTTTGCTGTTTAATAGCCTGCTGTTTGATGATGTTGGTTTATTCACTAAACATTTATTCTGTAAATGCACCGTAGAATGTTTTCTGTGCACGTCTCACTGAAACAGGATAAAGAAAGCAACAAATCTATCGAAACAGGTCAAATTATATTTAAAGCTTCCTTGTTACCAGAGATGCTAAGTCTCACGGATGAGGTGTATGTCTCGCGCATCTTTTAGGCTTATTCAGGAAGATGCAGTTAAGATGGCTTATTAATGAAACAGGAGGGATGAGAATTAAAACCTTCCTGCATTGAAACAGGAGTGATCAGGGTAAAGATGGACCTCCTCACTGAAACAGGAAGGATTATGACTAAGATGGCTTCTCACTGAAACAGGAAGATGATTGGAAAGATGGCATGTTTCATGATCGTTTTAAATTGTTTAAATGAAATTAGACCATTTGAAACGTCTTTTGCAGGGAAGATTGCTTTCAATCCTCACTGAAACACAAGCGTGAGAATTAAGATGGCTGCCTCACTGAAACAGGAGGAAAGGTAAGATGGCTGCCTCACTGAAACAGGAGGATGAGGTAAGATGGCTTCCTCACTGAAACAGGAGGAAAGGTAAGATGGCTGCCTCACTGAAACAGGAGGATGAAAGGTAAGATGGCTGCCTCACTGAAACAGGAAGGGAAAGGTAAGATGGCCTTCCACTGAAACAGGAAGATGTAAAGCTAAGATGGCTTCCTGACTGAAACAAGAAGATGAAGGTAAGACTGTTCTCACTGAAAAAGACAGAACATTAACCAGTTTGCTAACGATTGTTAAGATATATCCTATCTGAAACAGGAAGATGATGTCTAAGATGGCTTTTCACTGAAACAGGGAAGATGCTTATAATGGCGGATTCTTCACGGAACCTGGAGGATGAGGGTAATATGACTTCCTCAATGAAACATTCATTTGAGGACTAAGAAAATATTTACAAATTCAAGCAGGAAGATAATTGAAAAACTTAGCTGAAACAGGAAAAAAATTAAACATAGTACCTCTAAGTTCATCACATTGAGACATCAGGAAGATGAAACAAAAGATCAAAGACTTAGAATAGGAGGATTGGTAAGATGAAATAGCAAATGAAACAGGTGAATGATGTTAAGACTTGAGATGTGAAACAGGAAGATGACTACATGATGGTGATTCACTGATAACAAAATGAGGGTAAAAACACATATTACAGAAAACACATGGAAAATATTGTAATGATTTCCTCACTGAAACAGGAGGATGAGGCAGGACATGGCTTTCACTGAAACAGGAGGATGAGGAGTAAGATGGTTTCACTGAAATCAGGGGGATTCTTTAATTTTACAGCTCAACACAGCTGAAACAGGGAGGAAAACCCAGGAGAATGCTGCTCCCAAGAACAGGAAACACACATAAAATGAATGCTGCACTGAAACATAAACCCACTGGTAAGATGGTGATCACTGAAACAGGAGATGTAACCAGCCAATCACAGCTCACTGGGACAGAAGGATGAGCACCATGATGGCTTTTCACTGAAACAGGAAGGATGCCAGTAAGATGGCTTCGGCCCTGGAACAGGAGGCAACAGTAAGATGGCTTCCTCAATGAAACAGGAGGATGAGGAGTCAGTAGTCCCTCACTGACCCGGAGGATGAATTAAGAAACTTAACCAGTGAAACAGGAAGATGAAACATTAGCAACTCACAATCAACACTCAACGTACAATGACCTTAAGAACAGCTAATCAGGGTAAGAACTATTCACTGAAACAAAGGATGAGGGTAGATGGGTTCCCACTGAAACAGGAGGAAGTTGGGGGTAAGATGGCTTGGGCTGAAACAGGAGATGAGGGTAAGATGGCTGGTGGTGAAACAGGAGGATGAGGGTAAGATGGGGTGGGGTGTGAAACAGGAGGATGAGGTACGGGATGGCCTCTCCTGAAACAGGACAACCAGAGCCCCTTGTTTGGAATATGAAACAGGTATGTCACCTAAGATGGCGACCCACTCACTGAAACAGGGAAGATGCCAGTGGTAAGATGGTTTTCGGGGACAGGAAACAGGAGGATGAGGGTAAGATGGAATCACTGAAACCTGGAAGAAGATGACAAAGATGGCTTCCTCCCTGAAACAGGAGGATGAGGGCTTCTGTCACATTCCAGCAGTGAAACAGGAGGATGAGGGCAAAGATGGCCACCCACTGAAACAGGAGGATGAGGGTAAGATGGCTCCTCCCACTGGCTCCTCTGAGGGCTCATGGCTTCCTCACTGAAACAGGAGGAAGGGTCCACTGCTGAAACAGGAGGATGAAGCCCAAAGATGTCCAGCTCACTGAAACAGGAGGATGAAGGTAAGATGGATTACCAAGAACAGGATGAAACTGCTGGCATGGACCAGTAGGTCGTCAAAGATGGCTTCCTCACTGAAACAGGGGAACAGCTAAGATGGACCCTCTCACTGAAACAGGAGGATGAGGTTAAGGGGCATTCCAAACTGAACAGGCATGACCCTCAAGATGGCTACAACCCCTGAAACAGGAAGATGAATAAGATGTTTTCCGGTTTTGAAACAGGAAGATGAGGGTAAGCACTCACTGAAACAGGAGGATGAGGGTAAGATCCTTCCTCACTGAAACAGGAGGCCAGCAATAAGATGGCGCCTTCACTGAAACAGGAGGATGGGGTATGATGGCTTCCTCACTGAAACAGGAGGATGAGGGTAAGATGGAACCCCACTGAAACAGGAGGATGAGGGTAAGATGGCTTCCTCACTGAAACAGGAGGATGAGGATAAGATGCCAGCCACTGAAACAGGAGGATGAGGGTAAGATGGCTTCCAATCTGAAACAGGAGGAGATAGGGTAAGATGGCTTCACGGAAACAGGAGGATGAGTGAAGATGGCTTGCTGCACTGAAACAGGAAGATGAGAGTGCATTCTTCATCACGGGAAACAAAGAGGTTATCCGGAACAAATTTTTCAGATGCAGGCTCTGGGAGGGGCTGAAGGTTCCGTTGCCACTGAAACAGAATGATGAGGCTGTGAAACAGGAGGATAAGATGGCTTCCTCACTGAAACAGGAGGATGAGGGTAGGCTGAGTCAGTGAAACTGGCTGTCTGGGCTGATGGCTTCCTCACTGAAACAGGAGGATGAGGGTAAGATGGCTTCCCCACCGAAACAGGAAGGCCATAAGATGGCTTCCTCAATGAAACAGGGGATGAGTGTAAGATGGCTTCCTCACTGAAACAGGAAGATGAGGTCCAGGCCCACTGAAACAGGAGGATGATAAGATGGATCTCAGCCAACTAAAACAGGAAGGATGAGGGTAAGATGGTCTTCCTCACCATCTTCAGGAGAAGATGAGAGTAATCTTCTGACTGGTCACTGAAACAGGAGGATGTGCTGGATGGCTTCCTCACTGAAACAGGAAGATGAGGGTAAGATGGACACACCAGGGAGATGAGTAAGATGCCCTCACTGAACCAGGAGGATGAGGTAAGATGCCCATCCAAACAACAATGAGGGTACAGCCCACCACCCCTTACCCACCGGACTAGAGGATGGAGGAAATTAAGATGGCTTCCTCACTGAAACAGGAGGATGAAGAAGATGGCTTCCTCACTGAAACAGGAGGATGAGGTTAAGATGGCTTCCTGAAACAGGAAGATGAAGGTAAAGATGGAGGATGTGAAACAGGAAGGCGGTCTCCTAAGATGCGCTTCCCCACTGAAACAGGAAGGATGAGGGTAAGATGGCTTCCTCACTGAAACAGGAGGATGAGGGTAAGATGGCCCCATCACTGAAACAGGAGGATGAGGTAAGATGGCTTCCTCACTGAAACAGGAAGATGAGGGTAAGATGCCGGTTTCACTGAAACAGGGGATGAGGTAAGATGGCTTCCTCACACTGAAAAAGGAAGATGACTTGGTAAGATGAGGCCTCCTCACTGGAAACAGGGGGATGAGGGTAAGATGGCTTCCTCACTGAAACAGGAGGCAGAGCTTCATCTTCCTCACTGAAACAGGAGGATGACATGGTAAGAAGGCTCTCAGGTATGAAACAGGAGAGATGCATGCAGAGCCAGCTTGACTTTCCCCCTGAAACAGGAAGGTTTAGGGATAAGGTGGGCATGGTGCTTCACTGAAACAGGGACAGATCCCTAGCTCTCCCCAGGTTGGTGGCACTGATGTGTCAGGAGGATGAGGGTAAGATGGCTTCCTCACTGAAACAGGAAGATGAGGGTAAGATGGCTTCCTCACTGAAACAGGAGGATGCCCTGCTCATTGATGTCCTGAAACAGGAAGATGAGGGTAAGATGGTCCTCACTGAAACAGGAGGATGATTGCTAAGATGGCCTCAGTCACTGAAACAGGAGGATGAGTGCAAGATCAGCTTCATCACTGAAACAGGAAGATGAGGGTAAGATGGAGCCACTGAATCTCAGCAGGATGAGGGTAAGATGGCTGACCACTGAAACAGGAGGATCCGTCACTAAGATGACTTCCTCACTGAAACAGGAGGATGATGCTAAGATGGCTTCCTCACTGAAACAGGAGGCCGAGGGGCTATGGCCCTGTTTGAAATCATCACTGAAACAGGAGGATGATAAGATGGCGGATTCTCACTGAAACAGGAAGATGACAATAAATGGCTACTCACTGAAACAGGAAGATCCTGTAAGATGGCTTCTTCTTGTTAAACAGGAAGATGTTTTTAAGATGGGTTCCTCACTGAAACAGGTTGCATCTTGGGCATGAGTAAAAATAGATGAGCTTATGATGCACTGAAACAGGAGGATGATAAGATGGCTTCTTCACTGAAACAGGAGGATGAACCCTGCATTGCACACTGAAACAGGAAGATGAGGTAAGATGGCTTCTTTTTCAGGAAAAAGGAGGTAATTTCTGGCTTAACCTTGGATAAGTTTTCATGTCCTCACTGAAACAGGAAGATGAGCTCCTAAGATGCCCGCCTCACTGAAACAGGAGGTCCAGTAAGATCCCTGCCTGCTTGAAACAGGAGGATGAGGGTAAATCTGCCTTGCTGAAACTTTTTGTTATTGTTAAAAAAATGCTCAACAGGAAGATTTTCTGCATATCTGCCTCACTGAAACAGGAGGATGAGGGTAAGATGGCTTCCTCTGGACCATGACACATGGCAGATGGCTTCCACACTGAAACAGGAAGATGAAGGTAAGATGGCTTCCTCACTGAAACAGGAAGATGAGGAAAAGATGGCTTCCTCACTGAAACAGGAAGATGAGGGTAAGATGGCTTCCTCACTGAAACAGGGGGATGAGGGTAAGATGGCTTCCTCACTGAAACAGGAGGATGAGGGTAAGATGGCTTCCTCACTGAAACAGGGGATGAGGGTAAGATGGCTTCCTCACTGAAACAGGAAGATGAGGGTAAGATGGCTTCCTCACTGAAACAGGGGATGAGGGTAAGATGGCTTCCTCACTGAAACAGGAGGATGAGGGTAAGATGGCTTCTTCACTGAAACAGGAGGATGAGGGTAAGATGGCTTCTTCACTGAAACAGGGGATGAGGGTAAGATGGCTTCCTCACTGAAACAGGAAGATGAGGGTAAGATGGCTTCCTCACTGAAACAGGAGGATGAGGGTAAGATGGCTTCCTCACTGAAACAGGAAGATGAGGGTAAGATGGCTTCCTCACTGAAACAGGAGGATGAGGGTAAGATGGCTTCCTCACTGAAACAGGAGGATGAGGGTAAGATGGCTTCCTCACTGAAACAGGAAGATGAGGGTAAGATGGCTTCCTCACTGAAACAGGAAGATGAGGGTAAGATGGCTTCCTCACTGAAACAGGAGGATGAGGGTAAGATGGCTTCCTCACTGAAACAGGAAGATGAGGGTAAGATGGCTTCCTCACTGAAACAGGAGGATGAGGGTAAGATGGCTTCCTCACTGAAACAGGAAGATGAGGGTAAGATGGCTTCCTCACTGAAACAGGAGGATGAGGGTAAGATGGCTTCCTCACTGAAACAGGAGGATGAGGGTAAGATGGCTTCCTCACTGAAACAGGAAGATGAGGGTAAGATGGCTTCCTCACTGAAACAGGAAGATGAGGGTAAGATGGCTTCCTCACTGAAACAGGAGGATGAGGGTAAGATGGCTTCCTCACTGAAACAGGAGGATGAGGGTAAGATGGCTTCCTCACTGAAACAGGAGGATGAAGAGGGTAAGATGGCTTCCTCACTGAAACAGGAGGATGAGGGTAAGATGGCTTCCTCACTGAAACAGGAGGATGAGGGTAAGATGGCTTCCTCACTGAAACAGGAGGATGAGGGTAAGATGGCTTCCTCACTGAAACAGGAGGATGAGGGTAAGATGGCTTCCTCACTGAAACAGGAAGATGAGGGGGTAAGATGGCTTCCTCACTGAAACAGGAAGATGAGGGTAAGATGGCTTCCTCACTGAAACAGGAGGATGATAAAGATGGCTTCCTCACTGAAACAGGAAGGATGGGGTAAGATGGCTTGGCTCACTGAAACAGGAGGATGAGGGTAAGATGGCTTCCTCACTGAAACAGGAAGATGAGGGTAAGATGGCTTCCTCACTGAAACAGGAAGATGAGGATGGATCACTGAAACAGGAAGATGAGGGTAAGATGGCTTCCTCACTGAAACAGGAGGAAGAGGCTTAGATGGCTTCCTCACTGAAACAGGAGGATGAGGGTAAGATGGCTTCCTCACTGAAACAGGAGGATGAGGGTAAGATGGCTTCCTCACTGAAACAGGAGGATGAGGGTAAGATGGCTTCCTCACTGAAACAGGAAGATGAGGGTAAGATGGCTTCCTCACTGAAACAGGAAGATGAGGGTAAGATGGCTTCCTCACTGAAACAGGAGGATGAGGGTAAGATGGCTTCCTCACTGAAACAGGAAGGATGAGGGTAAGATGGGAAACAGGAAGATGAGGGTAAGATGGCTTCCTCACTGAAACAGGAAGATGAGGTAAGATGGCTTCCTCACTGAAACAGGAAGATGAGGGTAAGATGGCTTCCTCACTGAAACAGGAGGATGAGGGTAAGATGGCTTCCTCACTGAAACAGGAGGATGAGGGTAAGATGGCTTCCTCACTGAAACAGGAGGATGAGGGTAAGATGGCTTCCTCACTGAAACAGGGGATGAGGGTAAGATGGCTTCCTCACTGAAACAGGGGATGAGGGTAAGATGGCTTCCTCACTGAAACAGGAAGATGAGGGTAAGATGGCTTCCTCACTGAAACAGGAGGATGAGGGTAAGATGGCTTCCTCACTGAAACAGGAGGATGAGGGTAAGATGGCTTCCTCACTGAAACAGGAGGATGAGGGTAAGATGGCTTCCACGATGAAACAGGAAGATGAGGGTAAGATGGCTTCCTCACTGAAACAGGAGGATGAGGGTAAGATGGCTTCCTCACTGAAACAGGAAGATGAGGGTAAGATGGCTTCCTCACTGAAACAGGAGGATGAGGGTAAGATGGGAAACAGGAAGATGAGAGGTAAGATGGCTTCCTCACTGAAACAGGAGGATGAGGGTAAGATGGCTTCCTCACTGAAACAGGAGGATGAGGGTAAGATGGCTGCCTCACTGAAACAGGAGGATGAGGGTAAGATGGCTTCCACGATGAAACAGGAAGATGAGGGTAAGATGGCTTCCTCACTGAAACAAGAAACAGGAGGATGAGTAAGATGGCTTCCTCACTGAAACAGGAAGATGAGGGTAAGATGGCTTCCTCACTGAAACAGGAAGATGAGGGTAAGATGGCTTCCTCACTGAAAGAGGAAGATGAGGGTAAGATGGCTTCCTCACTGAAACAGGAAGATGAGGGTAAGATGGCTTCCTCACTGAAACAGGAGGATGAGGGTAAGATGGCTTCCTCACTGAAACAGGAAGATGAGGGTAAGATGGCTTCCTCACTGAAACAGGAGGATGAGGGTAAGATGGCTTCCTCACTGAAACAGGAGGATGAGGGTAAGATGGCTTCCTCACTGAAACAGGAAGGATGTAAGATGGATCACTGAAACAGGAGGATGAGGGTAAGATGGCTTCCTCACTGAAACAGGAGGATGAGGGTAAGATGGCTTCCTCACTGAAACAGGAGGATGAGGGTAAGATGGCTTCCTCACTGAAAAACAGGATGGATGAGGGATGTAAGATGGCTTCCTCACTGAAACAGGAGGATGAGGGTAAGATGGCTTCCTCACTGAAACAGGAGGATGAGTAAAGATGGCTTCCTCACTGAAACAGGAGGATGAGGGTAAGATGGCTTCCTCACTGAAACAGGAAGGATGAGGGTAAGATGGCTTCCTCACTGAAACAGGAAGATGAGGTAAGATGGCTTCCTCACTGAAACAGGAGGATGAGGGTAAGATGGCTTCCTCACTGAAACAGGAGGATGAGGGTAAGATGGCTTCCTCACTGAAACAGGAGGATGAGGGTAAGATGGCTTCCTCACTGAAACAGGAAGATGAGGGTAAGATGGCTTCCTCACTGAAACAGGAAGATGAGGGTAAGATGGCTTCCTCACTGAAACAGGAGGATGAGGGTAAGATGGCTTCCTCACTGAAACAGGAGGATGAGGGTAAGATGGCTTCCTCACTGAAACAGGAGGATGAGGGTAAGATGGCTTCTCACTGAAACAGGAGGGATGATGGCTTCCTCACTGAAACAAGATGGCTAAGATGGCTTCACTGAAAAAAGATGAGGAAGATGATGAAACAGGAGGATGATAAGATGGCTTCCTCACTGAAACAGGAGGATGAGGGTAAGATGGCTTCCTCACTGAAACAGGAGGATGAGGGAAGATGGCTTCCTCACTGAAACAGGAGGATGATGGTAAGATGGCTTCCTCACTGAAACAGGAGGATGAGGGTAAGATGGCTTCCTCACTGAAACAGGAGGATGAGGGTAAGATGGCTTCCTCACTGAAACAGGAGGATGAGGGTAAGATGGCTTCCTCACTGAAACAGGAGGATGAGGGTAAGATGGCTTCCTCACTGAAACAGGAGGATGAGGGTAAGATGGCTTCCTCACTGAAACAGGTAAGATGGCTTCCTCACTGAAACAGGAAGATGAGGGAGGGAAAAGATGGGTAAGATGGCTTCCTCACTGAAACAGGAGGATGAGGGTAAGATGGCTTCCTCACTGAAACAGGAGGATGATGAGGGTAAGATGGCTTCCTCACTGAAACAGGAGGATGAGGGTAAGATGGCTTCCCTCACTGAAACAGGAGGATGAGGGTAAAAGATGGCTTCCTCACTGAAACAGGAAGATGAGGGTAAAGAAACAGGAAGATGAGGGTAAGATGGCTTCCTCACTGAAACAGGAAGATGAGGGTAAGATGGCTTCCTCACTGAAACAGGAAGGATGAGGGTAAGATGGCTTCCTCACTGAAACAGGAGGATGAGGGTAAGATGGCTTCCTCACTGAAACAGGAGGATGAGGGTAAGATGGCTTCCTCACTGAAACAGGAGATGAGGGGTAAGATGGCTTCCTCACTGAAACAGGAGGATGAGGGTAAGATGGCTTCCTCACTGAAACAGGAAGATGAGGGTAAGATGGCTTCTCACTGAAACAGGAGGATGAGGGTAAGATGGCTTCCTCACTGAAACAGGAGGATGAGGGTAAGATGGCTTCCTCACTGAAACAGGAGGATGAGATGGGAAACAAGATGAGGTAAGATGGCTTCCTCACTGAAACAGGAGGATGAGGGGTAAGATGGCTTCCTCACTGAAACAGGAGGATGAGGGTAAGATGGCTTCCTCACTGAAACAGGAGGATGAGGTAAGATGGCTTTCCTCACTGAAACAGGAAGATGAGGGTAAGATGGCTTCCTCACTGAAACAGGAAGATGAGGGTAAGATGGCTTCCTCACTGAAACAGGGTAAGATGGCTTCCTCACTGAAACAGGAGGATGAGGGTAAGATGGCTTCCTCACTGAAACAGGAGGATGAGGGTAAGATGGCTTCCTCACTGAAACAGGAAGGATGAGGGTAAGATGGCTTCCTCACTGAAACAGGAGGATGAGGGTAAGATGGCTTCCTCACTGAAACAGGAGGATGAGGGTAAGATGGCTTCCTCACTGAAACAGGAGGATGAGGGTAAGATGGCTTCCTCACTGAAACAGGAAGATGAGGGTAAGATGGCTTCCTCTCACTGAAACAGGAGGATGAGGGTAAGATGGCTTCCTCACTGAAACAGGAGGATGAGGGTAAGATGGCTTCCTCACTGAAACAGGAAGATGAGGGTAAGATGGCTTCCTCACTGAAACAGGAGGATGAGGGTAAGATGGCTTCCTCACTGAAACAGGAGGATGAGGAGAAGATGGCTTCCTCACTGAAACAGGAAGATGAGGGTAAGATGGCTTCCTCACTGAAACAGGAGGATGAGGGTAAGATGGCTTCCTCACTGAAACAGGAGGATGAGGGTAAGATGGCTTCCTCACTGAAACAGGGAAGATGAGGGTAAGATGGCTTCCTCACTGAAACAGGAGGATGAGGGTAAGATGGCTTCCTCACTGAAACAGGAGGATGAGGGTAAGATGGCTTCCTCACTGAAACAGGAAGATGAGGGTAAGATGGCTTCCTCACTGAAACAGGAGGATGAGGGTAAGATGGCTTCCTCACTGAAACAGGAAGATGAGGGTAAGATGGCTTCCTCACTGAAACAGGAGGGTAAGATGAGGGATGAGGGATGGCTTCCTCACTGAAACAGGAGGATGAGGGTAAGATGGCTTCCTCACTGAAACAGGAAGATGAGGGTAAGATGGCTTCCTCACTGAAACAGGAGGATGAGGGTAAGATGTAAGATTCCTCACTGAAACAGGAGGATGAGGGTAAGATGGCTTCCTCACTGAAACAGGAGGATGAGGGTAAGATGGCTTCCTCACTGAAACAGGAGGATGAGGGTAAGATGGCTTCCTCACTGAAACAGGAGGATGAGGGTAAGATGGCTTCGAAACTGAAACAGGAAGATGAGGGTTAAGATGGCTTCCTCACTGAAACAGGAGGATGAGGGTAAGATGGCTTCCTCACTGAAACAGGAGGATGAGGGTAAGATGGCTTCCTCACTGAAACAGGAGGATGAGGGTAAGATGGCTTCCTCACTGAAACAGGAGGATGAGGGTAAGATGGCTTCCTCACTGAAACAGGAGGATGAGGGTAAGATGGCTTCCTCACTGAAACAGGAGGATGAGGGTAAGATGGCTTCCTCACTGAAACAGGAAGATGAGGGTAAGATGGCTTCCTCACTGAAACAGGAAGATGAGGGTAAGATGGCTTCCTCACTGAAACAGGAGGGATGAGGGTAAGATGGCTTCCTCACTGAAACAGGAAGATGAGGGTAAGATGGCTTCCTCACTGAAAAACAGGAGGATGAGGGTAAGATGGCTTCCTCACTGAAACAGGAGGATGAGGGTAAGATGGCTTCCTCACTGAAACAGGAGGATGAGGGTAAGATGGCTTCCTCACTGAAACAGGAAGATGAGGGTAAGATGGCTTCCTCACTGAAACAGGGAGATGAGGGTAAGATGGCTTCCTCACTGAAACAGGAAGATGAGGGTAAGATGGCTTCCTCACTGAAACAGGAAGATGAGGGTAAGATGGCTTCCTCACTGAAACAGGAAGATGAGGGTAAGATGGCTTCCTCACTGAAACAGGAGGATGAGGGTAAGATGGCTTCCTCACTGAAACAGGAAGATGAGGGTAAGATGGCTTCCTCACTGAAACAGGAGGATGGGTAAGATGGCTTCCTCACTGAAACAGGAGGATGAGGGAAGATGGCTTCCCACACTGAAACAGGAAGATGAGGGGGTAAGATGGCTTCCTCACTGAAACAGGAAGATGAGGGTAAGATGGCTTCCTCACTGAAACAGGAGGATGAGGGTAAGATGGCTTCCTCACTGAAACAGGAAGATGAGGGTAAGATGGCTTCCTCACTGAAACAGGAGGATGAGGGTAAGATGGCTTCCTCACTGAAACAGGAGGATGAGGGTAAGATGGCTTCCTCACTGAAACAGGAGGATGAGGGTAAGATGGCTTCCTCACTGAAACAGGAAGGATGAGGGTAAGATGGCTTCCTCACTGAAACAGGAAGATGAAGGTAAGATGGCTTCCTCACTGAAACAGGAAGATGAGGGTAAGATGGCTTCCTCACTGAAACAGGAGGATGAGGGTAAGATGGCTTCCTCACTGAAACAGGAGGATGAGGGTAAGATGGCTTCCTCACTGAAACAGGAAGATGAGGGTAAGATGGCTCCTCACTGAAACAGGAGGATGAGGGTAAGATGGCTTCCTCACTGAAACAGGAGGATGAGGGTAAGATGGCTTCCTCACTGAAACAGGAAGATGAGGGTAAGATGGCTTCCTCACTGAAACAGGAAGATGAGGGTAAGATGGCTTCCTCACTGAAACAGGAGGATGAGGGTAAGATGGCTTCCTCACTGAAACAGGAGGATGAGGGTAAGATGGCTTCCTCACTGAAACAGGAAGATGAGGGTAAGATGGCTTCCTCACTGAAACAGGAGGATGAGGGTAAGATGGCTTCCTCACTGAAACAGGAGGATGAGGGTAAGATGGCATCCTCACTGAAACAGGAAGATGAGGGTAAGATGGCTTCCTCACTGAAACAGGAAGAGGATGATGGGGAAAAGATGGCTTCCTCACTGAAACAGGATGAGGGTAAGATGGCTTCCTCACTGAATGAGGAAGATGAGGGTAAGATGGCTTCCTCACTGAAACAGGAGGATGAGGGTAAGATGGCTTCCTCACTGAAACAGGAGGATGAGGGTAAGATGGCCTCTCACTGAAACAGGAAGATGAGGGTAAGATGGCTTCCTCACTGAAACAGGAGGATGAGGGTAAGATGGCTTCCTCACTGAAACAGGAAGATGAGGGTAAGATGGCTTCCTCACTGAAACAGGAGGATGAGGGTAAGATGGCTTCCTCACTGAAACAGGAGGATGAGGGTAAGATGGCTTCCTCACTGAAACAGGAAGATGAGGGTAAGATGGCTTCCTCACTGAAACAGGAGGATGAGGGTAAGATGGCTTCCTCACTGAAACAGGAAGATGAGGGTAAGATGGCTTCCTCACTGAAACAGGAAGGATGAGGGTAAGATGGCTTCCTCACTGAAACAGGAGGATGAGGGTAAGATGGCTTCCTCACTGAAACAGGAAGATGAGGCTAAGATGGCTTCCTCACTCACAGAGGAAGATGAGGGTAAGATGGCTTCCTCACTGAAACAGGAAGATGAAGGTAAGATGGCTTCCTCACTGAAACAGGAGGATGAGGGTAAGATGGCTTCCTCACTGAAACAGGGATGAGGGGTAAGATGGATGGCTTCCTCACTGAAACAGGAGGATGAGGGTAAGATGGCTTCCTCACTGAAACAGGAGGATGAGGGTAAGATGGCTTCCTCACTGAAACAGGAGGATGAGGGTAAGATGGCTTCCTCACTGAAACAGGAGGATGAGGGTAAGATGGCTTCCTCACTGAAACAGGAGGATGAGGGTAAGATGGCTTCCTCACTGAAACAGGAGGATGAGGGTAAGATGGCTTCCTCACTGAAACAGGAGGATGAGGGTAAGATGGCTTCCTCACTGAAACAGGAGGATGAGGGTAAGATGGCTTCCTCACTGAAACAGGAGGATGAGGGTAAGATGGCTTCCTCACTGAAACAGGAGGATGAGGGTAAGATGGCTTCCTCACTGAAACAGGAAGATGAGGGTAAGATGGCTTCCTCACTGAAACAGGAGGATGAGGGTAAGATGGCTTCCTCACTGAAACAGGAGGATGAGGGTAAGATGGCTTCCTCACTGAAACAGGAGGAAGAGGGTAAGATGGCTTCCTCACTGAAACAGGAGGATGAGGGTAAGATGGCTTCCTCACTGAAACAGGAGGATGAGGGTAAGATGGCTTCCTCACTGAAACAGGAGGATGAGGGTAAGATGGCTTCCTCACTGAAACAGGAAGGATGAGGGTAAGATGGCTTCCTCACTGAAACAGGAGGATGAGGGTAAGATGGCTTCCTCACTGAAACAGGAAGATGAGGCTAAGATGGCTTCCTCACTGACTGAGGAAGATGAGGGTAAGATGGCTTCCTCACTGAAACAGGAGGATGAGGGTAAGATGGCTTCCTCACTGAAACAGGAAGATGAGGGTAAGATGGCTTCCTCACTGAAACAGGAAGATGAGGGTAAGATGGCTTCCTCACTGAAACAGGAAGATGAGGGTAAGATGGCTTCCTCACTGAAACAGGAGGATGAGGGTAAGATGGCTTCCTCACTGAAACAGGAAGATGAGGGTAAGATGGCTTCCTCACTGAAACAGGAGGATGAGGGTAAGATGGCTTCCTCACTGAAACAGGAGGATGAGGGTAAAATGGCTTCCTCACTGAAACAGGAGGATGAGGGAAGATGAGGGTAAGATGGCTTCCTCACTGAAACAGGAGGATGAGGGTAAGATGGCTTCCTCACTGAAACAGGAGGATGAGGTAAGATGGCTTCCTCAACAGGAAACAGGAGGATGAAACAGGAGGAAGATGGTAAAGATTTCCTCACTGAAACAGGAGGATGAGGGTAAGATGGCTTCCTCACTGAAACAGGAAGATGAGGGTAAGATGGCTTCCTCACTGAAACAGGAAGATGAGGGTAAGATGGCTTCCTCACTGAAACAGGAGGATGAGGGTAAGATGGCTTCCTCACTGAAACAGGAGGAAGATGGCTTCCTCACTGAAACAGGAAGATGAGGTAAGATGGCTTCCTCACTGAAAGGAGGAGGATGAGGGTAAGATGGCTTCCTCACTGAAACAGGAGGATGAGGTAAGAGGGTAAGATGGCTTCCTCACTGAAACAGGAGGATGAGGGTAAGATGGCTTCCTCACTGAAACAGGAGGATGAGGGTAAGATGGCTTCCTCACTGAAACACAGGAGAGGGTAAGATGGCTTCCTCACTGAAACAGGAGGATGAGGGTAAGATGGCTTCCTCACTGAAACAGGAAGATAAGATGGCTTCATCACTGAGAACAGGAGGATGAGGGTAAGATGGCTTCCTCACTGAAACAGGAGGATGAGGGTAAGATGGCTTCCTCACTGAAACAGGAGGATGAGGGTAAGATGGCTTCCTCACTGAAACAGGAAGATGAGGGTAAGATGGCTTCCTCACTGAAACAGGAGGATGAGGGTAAGATGGCTTTCCTCACTGAAAAACAGGAGGATGGGTAAAGATGGCTTCCTCACTGAAACAGGAGGATGAGGGTAAGATGGCTTCCTCACTGAAACAGGGGGATGAGGGTAAGATGGCTTCCTCACTGAAACAGGAGGATGAGGGTAAGATGGCTTCCTCACTGAAACAGGAGGATGAGGGTAAGATGGCTTCCTCACTGAAACAGGAGGATGAGAGTAAGATGGCTTCCTCACTGAAACAGGAGGATGAGGGTAAGATGGCTTCCTCACTGAAACAGGAAGATGAGGGTAAGATGGCTTCCTCACTGAAACAGGAGGATGAGGGTAAGATGGCTTCCTCACTGAAACAGGAGGATGAGGGTAAGATGGCTTCCTCACTGAAACAGGAAGATGAGGGGTAAGATGGCTTCCTCACTGAAACAGGAGGATGAGGGTAAGATGGCTTCCTCACTGAAACAGGAGGATGAGGGTAAGATGGCTTCCTCACTGAAACAGGAGGATGAGGGTAAGATGGCTTCCTCACTGAAACAGGAAGATGAGGGTAAGATGGCTTCCTCACTGAAACAGGGAAGATGAGGGTAAGATGGCTTCCTCACTGAAACAGGAAGATGAGAGTAAGATGGCTTCCTCACTGAAACAGGAGGATGAGGGTAAGATGGCTTCCTCACTGAAACAGGAGGATGAGGGTAAGATGGCTTCCTCACTGAAACAGGAAGATGAGGGTAAGATGGCTTCCTCACTGAAACAGGAAGGATGAGGGTAAGATGGCTTCCTCACTGAAACAGGAGGATGAGGGTAAGATGGCTTCCTCACTGAAACAGGAAGATGAGGGTAAGATGGCTTCCTCACTGAAACAGGAGGATGAGGGTAAGATGGCTTCCTCACTGAAACAGGAGGATGATGGGAAACAAGATGGTAAGATTCCTCACTGAAACAGGAGGAAGAGGCTAAGATGGCTTCCTCACTGAAACAGGAGGATGCGGTAAGATGGCTTCCTCACTGAAACAGAATGAAGAGAGTAAGAATGCTTCCTCACTGAAACAGGAGGATGAGGGTAAGATGGCTTCCTCACTGAAACAGGAGGATGAGGGTAAGATGGCTTCCTCACTGAAACAGGAAGATGAGGGTAAGATGGCTTCCTCACTGAAACAGGAGGATGAGGGTAAGATGGCTTCCTCACTGAAACAGGAAGGATGAGGGTAAGATGGCTTCCTCACTGAAACAGGAGGATGGGGGTAAGATGGCTTCCTCACTGAAACAGGAGGATGAGGGTAAGATGGCTTCCTCACTGAAACAGGAGGATGAGGGTAAGATGGCTTCCTCACTGAAACAGGAGGATGAGGGTAAGATGGCTTCCTCACTGAAACAGGGAGGATGAGGGAAGATGGCTTCTCACTGAAACAGGAAGATGAGGGTAAGATGGCTTCTCACTGAAACAGGAGGATGAGGGTAAGATGGCTTCCTCACTGAAACAGGAGGATGAGGGTAAGATGGCTTCCTCACTGAAACAGGAGGATGAGGGTAAGATGGCTTCCTCACTGAAACAGGAGGATGAGGGTAAGATGGCTTCCTCACTGAAACAGGAAGATGAGGGTAAGATGGCTTCCTCACTGAAACAGGAGGATGAGGGTAAGATGGCTTCCTCACTGAAACAGGAGGATGAGGGTAAGATGGCTTCCTCACTGAAACAGGAGGATGAGGGTAAGATGGCTTCCTCACTGAAACAGGAGGATGAGGGTAAGATGGCTTCCTCACTGAAACAGGAGGATGAGGGTAAGATGGCTTCCTCACTGAAACAGGAGGATGAGGATAAGATGGCTTCCTCACTGAAACAGGAGGATGAGGGTAAGATGTAAGATCCTCACTGAAACAGGAGGAGATGAGGGTAAGATGGCTTCCTCACTGAAACAGGAAGATGAGGGTAAGATGGCTTCCTCACTGAAACAGGAAGGATGAGGGTAAGATGGCTTCCTCACTGAAACAGGAGGATGAGGGTAAGATGGCTTCCTCACTGAAACAGGAGGATGAGGGTAAGATGGCTTCCTCACTGAAACAGGAGGATGAGGGTAAGATGGCTTCCTCACTGAAACAGGAAGATGAGGGTAAGATGGCTTCCTCACTGAAACAGGAGGATGAGGGTAAGATGGCTTCCTCACTGAAACAGGAGGATGAGGGTAAGATGGCTTCCTCACTGAAACAGAAGATGAGAGTAAGATGGCTTCCTCACTGAAACAGGAGGATGAGGGTAAGATGGCTTCCTCACTGAAACAGGAGGATGAGGGTAAGATGGCTTCCTCACTGAAACAGGAAGATGAGGGTAAGATGGCTTCCTCACTGAAACAGGAGGATGAGGGTAAGATGGCTTCCTCACTGAAACAGGAAGATGAGGGTAAGATGGCTTCCTCACTGAAACAGGAAGATGAGGGTAAGATGGCTTCCTCACTGAAACAGGAGGATGAGGGTAAGATGGCTTCTCACTGAAACAGGAAGATGAGGGTAAGATGGCTTCCTCACTGAAACAGGAGGATGAGGGTAAGATGGCTTCTCACTGAAACAGGAGGATGAGGGTAAGATGGCTTCCTCACTGAAACAGGAGGATGAGGGTAAGATGGCTTCCTCACTGAAACAGGAAGATGAGGGTAAGATGGCTTCCTCACTGAAACAGGAGGATGAGGGTAAGATGGCTTCCTCACTGAAACAGGAGGATGAGGGTAAGATGGCTTCCTCACTGAAACAGGAAGATGAGGTAAGATGGCTTCCTCCTCACTGAAAAGGAGGATGAGGGTAAGATGGCTTCCACGATGAAACAGGAAGATGAGGGTAAGATGGCTTCCTCACTGAAACAGGAAGATGAGGGTAAGATGGCTTCCTCACTGAAACAGGAGGATGAGGGTAAGATGGCTTCCTCACTGAAACAGGAAGATGAGGGTAAGATGGCTTCCTCACTGAAACAGGAAGATGAAGGTAAGATGGCTTCCTCACTGAAACAGGAGGATGAGGGTAAGATGGCTTCCTCACTGAAACAGGAGGATGAGGGTAAGATGGCTTCTTCACTGAAACAGGAAACAGGAAGATGACTGGATGTAAGATGGCTTCCTCACTGAAACAGGAAGATGAGGGTAAGATGGCTTCCTCACTGAAACAGGAGGATGAGGGTAAGATGGCTTCTCACTGAAACAGGAAGATGAGGGTAAGATGGCTTCCTCACTGAAACAGGAAGATGAGGGTAAGATGGCTTCCTCACTGAAACAGGAGGATGAGGGTAAGATGGCTTCCTCACTGAAACAGGAAGATGAGGGTAAGATGGCTTCTCACTTGGCTTCCTCACTGAAACAGGAAGATGAGGGTAAGATGGCTTCCTCACTGAAACAGGAAGATGAGGTAAGATGGCTTCCCTCACTGAAACAGGAGGATGAGGGTAAGATGGCTTCCTACTGAAAACAGGAGGATGAGGGTAAGATGGCTTCCTCACTGAAACAGGAGGATGAGGGTAAGATGGCTTCCTCACTGAAACAGGAAGATGAGGGTAAGATGGCTTCCTCACTGAAACAGGAAGGATGAGGGTAAGATGGCTTCTCACTGAAACAGGAG
>CM056196.1:163445190-163477690 GCA_029692085.1 Gymnothorax javanicus
AGGAGGATGAGGGTAAGATGGCTTCCTCACTGAAATAGGAGGATTAAGGTATGATAGCTTCCTCACTGAAACAGGAGGATGAGGGTAAGATGGCTTCCTCACTAAAACAGGAGGATGAGGGTAAGATGGCTTCCTCACTGAAACAGGAGGATGAGGGTAAGATGGCTTCCTCACTGAAACAGGAGCATGAGGGTAAGATGGCTTCCTCACTGAAACAGGAGCATTAGGGTAAGATGGCTTCCTCACTGAAATAGGAGGATGAGGGTAAGATGGCTTCCTCACTGAAACAGGGGGATGAGGGTAAGATGACTTCCTCACTGAAACAGGAAGATGAGGGTAAGATGGCTTCCTCACTGGAACTAAGGAGTATAAAAAGAAGAAGACACGACAAATGGATTCAGTGAGACTGAGGCGTATTGCACATGCGCAGTGAAATCTGGTCTGTTCTTGTAGAAACATTTCCTAGATGGCGCGCTATCTATCAGCACGGGGGTGATTGTTTTGTTTCACTGACGTGTCCGCAATCAACCTTCGGTGGGAATATATTTCAAGCAATAACTGATGATGTGAGGAACGCGGTTCATTTCATTAAATTTCTCTAGACTTACTCATTGTGAGAGAGCGGATTTTTTTTTAATGAACTTACTCAATGTAATATGCGACAAAACTCCTGCGCCCACCGCATTGATTTTAGGGTGCATCAATTTTTTTTTTTTGGGGTGTAAACGGTAACCTATTTTATGGGAGGATCTACAACACTGCGATCACTGATGAGATATTTCATTAAAGACTGCAGCCGAGGCTAATGGTTTCTATTTAAATGTCGGCTGCTGCCCGCCCAAAAATTTCTGTCAAGCCGAGCGCACCCTAAGAGCCCCTGAACGAACCCCATGCCTTTTTTGTTCACTAGAGTCGTCTGCTGGAGCCCTCCAACATCCCAGCTCCATTTACACTGCGCATGTGCCATACCCCAGAGTTTCACTGGAGCCATTTGTCGTGTCTTTTCCTTCTTTTTACACTCCTTGACTGGAACAGGAAAATGAAGGTTAGATGGCTTCCTCACTTTAGACAGGAACTTAGAGGCAATATGGAACCTCATTGGCCATATTCGCCTGGTAGTTGTTGAGAAGTATAAAATATTCTCCACCCACCTGCGCAGTGACAGATTTTTAATGTTCGCAAGTTTCCCAGTCAAATGGGTTTTTGAGATCTAGACAGTGGTGCTCCTACGACGGAGGATCTCCCAAGAAAGAGGAAGTAGAGAAAACATTGTCATGTTGTAACAGAACAGGAAGCAAAGAAAAGTGGAGGGTTTGTGTATTTTTCCTGATTTGCGCAGTTTGCGGTAATTCCAAATGCAAATCACACACATTATTGCTCATCATAAAATTTCAATCGATTTGGAAGATCTTTTGAGGGAGCACAATCATCTGACCAGGATGCAGGTTCTGAGCGTATATTCCTCCCCATACTACCCATGGTACCATCCAAAAATTAAATACCTGACACTCAAATTACCAAACAACTTGGGCAGCAATTTGCCATTTACAAACTTCTGCAGTGTTTTCTGCAACTTCACGAACTTCAAGCAGGTTTCTCACTGGTGAGTATTTCTGCTCTTCCGATAAGTCATTCAGAAACATTTACAGAAAACAATTACTTCGTGAGAGCACCAGTCCAATGCTTCAAGTGAAATAGGAAGGGGAAGGTAAGAAGGCTTCCCCACTTAAGCAGGAAGGTAACGTTAAGATCGATTGTGGTTGTATGTGAATGGGTATGTGTGTGTGAGCGAGTGTTTATGTATATGTGAATACATGTGTGTGTATGTGTATGTGAGTGTGTGTGTGAGTTTGCGTGTGTTTGTGTTTGTGTTTGTTTATGTGTATGCAATGCAAGTACATGTACGTATGTGTATGTGTATGTATGTGCATGTGTGTCTATTTGTGCGTGCGTATGTGTGTGTGTGTGTGTGCGTGCGTGTGTGTAAGTGAGTGACATGTTTGGAAAAACTTTCCATGGCAGCAACGGTAATATCCTTAGAATATACGAACTGTAATGTCATCATTCCTCAGATGTCATGTGATGTAAATTTTGAAAATGTAATAATGAATATTATTTTAGAAGGTAACACGTTTGACTAGCCTTTCAGTAAAACAGCTTAAATGTCATTTCTGAAACCTTTGTCTAAAAGGGTAGATCCACTATGCAGTAAGGTTACACATGAGGAATTTGGCTCGCATAAATTTACATGAACCTACGTATGGCAGTGAAATCCATAGCAATCTGCGGTCACGGGAAAATACGGGAACCTACACAGTCCACTTTGGATGAGTTTTTTTTTTTTTGAAACATTGATATGCTATTCCTCTGCTATTCTGACGTATTGACAACAGATTATTGCATTCTGGGTATTCTAACACAGAGGAACGTCGTATTACGTGGTTAACTTTTTTTCAACATGCTATAAAACATTTTTGGCGCCCATTTCATTCTCAAGGTTACGCAAGACTCTCAATTTGACGCAATCGTGCGCAGACTGCAGTATTCAGCAAAAGCTGATTGATTGGTTGGCAGTAGCTGCCGCAAGAACACAAAAAATCCACAGTAATTTTTGTAAGGCACTGCGTTAACGTGCATAACATTTCTGCATAATGGATCTACCTTACTTTCCACTTAATGGGGCGCCCCGGTGGCTCATCGGTCTAAGCGCGCGTACCATAAAGGCTGTGTCCTTCCCGCAGCGACCTGGGTTCATTTCCGGCTCAGGTCATTTGCTGCATGTCTTCCCCCATTCTTCTCCCCAACCTTCCTGTCTCTCTACACTGTATAACTCAAATAAAGGAAAAATTCCCAAAAAATAATATTTACTTTCCACGTAAAGAGCCAAAAATAAAAAACAATTAATAATAATTAGGCAATGTAAAATAATTGAATACATGAATTCAATAAGGGCCCAACTCCATGCATTAAAGGGGAACTATGCAGGATTTCCGCCGTAATTATTATGCCTCGGAGTCACTGTGCTGGTTAAGCGACTTGTTATGGGGAGAATGGGGCTTATCTGGCCGCACCCTAGCGTATCCTGGCTGAAAACCGATCTTGCAAGATCAGGTCCAGCACCCCAGTGTCCCAAATGTCGTCACTGGATGGAGCTATCGCGAGAAACGAACTGCTTTACAATACAAGACAAAAACACTCCCCGGCAAGTTATAAAAGGAAGACAGCTTCTCTTCACTGGTGTTACAATGGCGGAGCCGGCGAAAAAGAAGAGGTGGCCGTTGTCAGAGGAGGCGAGGAAGAGAAAACAAGCGTCTGACCGAGCGAGAAGTCAGACACGAGTCAATCTTGGTCGAGCTTTTTCAGAATGGAGAGAGCTCAACGAGAAAGAAGCATGCAAATCAGATGCCGACCTGGCGTTGTTGCTGTCGCACTTGTAAGTATCGTTGCGAAAAAATGTATGTATTCCTTGTATTCATATGTCGTTGCCCACTCTTCATGTTTGCTGTTGTTTGTACAGGCCTTTGCGCGATTATTGTATGAGTGGTGCTTGATGCTTGTTAGCTAGCAGAGCTGTTAGCATAGTTACCGGTAAACACGTTTGTTTGTCACGTAGTCGTTATTTATTTTTCTACATCGCCCTGTTTCTGCCCCAGGAGTGCAATTTTACTATGAGCCACATAACTTCGTCAGCCGAATCTAGGTTTTGTCAGTTTTGTGCAGTTCGCTATTTACATTGTGTAGTTCAAGATTCGTTAGAAGATCAACTTGAAAAGCGTGTTACGAAAACATTACACCTGATAAATATCGGTGCTGAGGGAAAAAAACTCCGAAAGCATAAACAAAAAAGCCGTAGTTATCCTTAGCCGTTTACTTTTTCCCGTAATTGTTTTGTTTATGACAGATATACAATGTAAAACTTGTGAGATATATGGTTACAAACCTCGGTAGACATCGCTTCAGGACTGCCTTCTCGCTGGCTTCGTTGTAAACAAATGCACATGGACGGGGGGTGAAATATTTACAACAGTTGTGTGAAATTTGCACACCGGAACTATAGGGGGAGCTGCGGAGAGGGGAAAAAAGCACCAAACCAACGAAAAAGCGAGCAATTTCTGACCAACTTACATAGTTCCTCTTTAAATATGTGGATTTGGGCCCGTATTGAATTCACAGATTCAATTAATAATAATTTAACTGTCTTTTTATTATTTTTTTTTATTATTATTAATCCTGAAAACAAACTAGGTTCGCAGTGTTTTTTCCGATGCTGTTGGATACCATCACGTCACAACTCTTGGAAGCAGCGAATGAAGCCAGTCTGGTTTTACGCAGCTTTAGTCTGACATTTTCTCCGGCTCTGCAATGTGATTTTTCTCCCTGAATTTTAGGACTATTTTTCATATTAAAGCTATTCTTCTCGCTAAAACTATTCCTCATATAATCCACTGAACTGACCACTCTTCCTGATTGTTAATACTTCAAACAGTTCTCCAACAATGACTCTACATTGAGTTTCTAAGCGGATTGTGCATCAAACGCACGATGAAGTATTGTGTGTGGTAAAGCCTGGAGACTCACAGTATGTCCCAGGGGAGAGGGGATAAGGTCTGTCAGCGAAGCTGGCTACAGTAGCCCTTTCTCAGGCCCGATACTGTATGCGAGCAGGCGGCTTTGGGCTTCAGAAACAGCGTTTCACTGCAAACACACAGATGGCTAATCTCCCCTTTGTGCCCCCCAATTCCTTTCACACCAGTAGCACCCCCACAAAAGCCTTTAATCATGTTTGCAAACAGTGCTGGGGCTCAGACCACCTTCTCTTACACCGCGCACTCAAGCCTCCTCTGCTGTTACCTCCTCAGACTAATCTCCTCCAGGCCAGTCTCATCCCATCCACTCTTGTTTGTAAAAACTGCACCAATCAACAATCTGTCTGGCTCTGTCACAGTGTATCTCAGACCTGTAGCAGGAGAGTAACAGTGCTGTGTAGCTGTGTATCTCAGACCTGTAGCAGGAGTGTAATAGTGCTGTGTAGCTGTGTATCTCAGACCTGTAGCAGGAGTGTAACAGTGCTGTGTAGCTCAGACCTGTAGCAGGAGTGTAACAGTGCTGTGTAGCTGTGTAGCTCAGACCTGTAGCAGGAGTGTAACAGTGCTGTGTAGCTGTGTATCTCAGACCTGTAGCAGGAGTGTAATAGTGCTGTGTAGCTGTGTATCTCAGACCTGTAGCAGGACTGTAACAGTGCTGTGTAGCTGTGTATCTCAGACCTGTAGCAGGAGTGTAACAGTGCTGTGTAGCTGTGTAGCTCAGTCCTGTAGCAGGAGAGTAACAGTGCTGTGTAGCTGTGTATCTCAGACCTGTAGCAGGAGTGTAACAGTGCTGTGTAGCTGTGTAGCTCAGTCCTGTAGCAGGAGTGTAACAGTGCTGTGTAGCTGTGTATCTCAGACCTGTAGCAGGAGTGTAATAGTGCTGTGTAGCTGTGTAGCTCAGACCTGTAGCAGGAGTGTAACAGTGCTGTGTATTTCAGACCTGTAGCAGGAGTGTAACAGTGCTGTGTAGCTGTGTAGCTCAGACCTGTAGCAGGAGTGTAACAGTGCTGTGTAGCTGTGTAGCTCAGACCTGTAGCAGGAGAGTAACAGTGCTGTGTAGCTGTGTATCTCAGACCTGTAGCAGGAGTGTAACAGTGCTGTGTAGCTGTGTAGCTCAGACCTGTAGCAGGAGTGTAACAGTGCTGTGTAGCTCAGACCTGTAGCAGGAGTGTAATAGTGCTGTGTAGCTGTGTATCTCAGACCTGTAGCAGGAGTGTAACAGTGCTGTGTAGCTGTGTATCTCAGACCTGTAGCAGGAGTGTAACAGTGCTGTGTAGCTGTGTATCTCAGACCTGTAGCAGGAGAGTAACAGTGCTGTGTAGGTGTGTATCTCAGACCTGTAGAAGGAGTGTAACAGTGCTGTGTAGCTGTGTATCTCAGACCTGTAGCAGGAGTGTAATAGTGCTGTGTAGCTGTGTAGCTCAGACCTGTAGCAGGAGTGTAACAGTGCTGTGTAGCTGTGTAGCTCAGACCTGTAGCAGGAGTGTAATAGTACTGTGTAGCTGTGTAGCTCAGACCGGTAGCAGGAGTGTAACAGTGCTGTGTGCTCAGACCTGTAGCTCAGACCTGTAGCTGTGTATCTCAGACCTGCAGGAGAGTAACAGTGCTGTGTAGCTGTGTATCTCAGACCTGTAGCAGGAGTGTAACAGTGCTGTGTAGCTGTGTATCTCAGACCTGTAGCAGGAGTGTAATAGTGCTGTGTAGCTGTGTATCTCAGACCTGTAGCAGGAGTGTAACAGTGCTGTGTAGCTGTGTAGCTCAGACCTGTAGCAGGAGAGTAACAGTGCTGTGTAGCTGTGTAGCTCAGACCTGTAGCAGGAGAGTAACAGTGCTGTGTAGCTGTGTATCTCAGTCCTGTAGCAGGAGTGTAACAGTGCTGTGTAGCTGTGTATCTCAGACCTGTAGCAGGAGTGTAATAGTGCTGTGTAGCTGTGTAGCTCAGACCTGTAGCAGGAGAGTAACAGTGCTGTGTGCTGTGTAGCTCAGACCTGTAGCAGGAGAGTAACAGTGCTGTGTAGCTGTGTATCTCAGACCTGTAGCAGGAGTGTGACAGTGCAGTGTAGCTGTGTATCTCAGACCTGTAGCAGGAGAGGTGTAACAGTGCTGTGTAGCTGTGTATCTCAGTCCTGTAGCAGGAGAGTAACAGTGCTGTGTAGCTGTGTATCTCAGACCTGTAGCAGGAGTGTAACAGTGCTGTGTAGCTGTGTATCTCAGACCTGTAGCAGGAGTGTAACAGTGCTGTGTATTATCTCAGACCTGTAGCAGGAGTGTAACAGTGCTGTGTAGCTGTGTAGCTCAGACCTGTAGCAGGAGAGTAACAGTGCTGTGTATCTCAGACCTGTGTGAGTGTAGCTCAGACCTGTAGCAGGAGTGTAACAGTGCTGTGTAGCTGTGTAGCTCAGACCTGTAGCAGGAGAGTAACAGTGCTGTGTAGCTGTGTGTATCTCAGACCTGTAGCAGGAGTGTAACAGTGCAGTGTAGCTGTGTATCTCAGACCTGTAGCAGGAGTGTAACAGTGCTGTGTAGCTGTGTATCTCAGACCTGTAGCAGGAGTGTAACAGTGCTGTGTAGCTGTGTATCTCAGACCTGTAGCAGGAGTGTAACAGTGCTGTGTAGCTGTGTTCTCAGACCTGTAGCAGGAGAGTAACAGTGCTGTGTAGCTGACCTGTAGCAGGAGAGTAACAGTCAGACCTGTATCTCAGCAGGCAGGAGAGTAACAGTGCTGTGTGGCTGTGTAGCTCAGACCTGTAGCAGGAGAGTAACAGTGCTGTGTAGCTGTGTATCTCAGACCTGTAGCAGGAGAGTAACAGTGCTGTGTAGCTGTGTATCTCAGACCTGTAGCAGGAGTGTAACAGTGCTGTGTAGCTCAGACCTGTAGCAGGAGTGTAACAGTGCTGTGTAGCTGTGTAGCTCAGACCTGTAGCAGGAGTGTAACAGTGCTGTGTAGCTGTGTAGCTCAGACCTGTAGCAGGAGTGTAACAGTGCTGTGTAGCTGTGTAGCTCAGACCTGTAGCAGGAGAGTAACAGTGCTGTGTAGCTGTGTAGCTCAGACCTGTAGCAGGAGAGTAACAGTGCTGTGTAGCTGTGTAGCTCAGACCTGTAGCAGGAGTGTAACAGTGCTGTGTAGCTGTGTATCTCAGACCTGTAGCAGGAGTGTAACAGTGCTGTGTAGCTGTGTATCTCAGACCTGTAGCAGGAGAGTGACAGTGCTGTGTAGCTGTTTAGCTCAGACCTGTAGCAGGAGTGTAACAGTGCTGTGTAGCTCAGACCTGTAGTAGGAGTGTCATATTGCTCTGGAGTCCCTGTAGGTCATACCTGTCACATTCTGCTAATTGCACAGTGTTGTTTGTTGTGACTAAGAGCAGCAGGATTGAATGAATGTGTGCAGAAAAATTTGAGAGTGGCTCGGCTCAGAGCCTGTACGATACCACTGGCTCTAAAATCACATTTCACACACCGCTGTGCTACTGCAGGAAAATCAGCAGGGCCTGCGTGCTTGTTTGTGGAATTAGACGGCATTGAGGCGTAGATCGCATAATATTTATCCCATAAAGCCTGTGATTAACCTGCTGTTACGGAACACGGCACAATGGCGAGTGTACGATGAGTGCGGACTCATAACTGACTGCTTAATAGGGGGATTTAGTTTGTTAAGATCCTTGGAAATGTAATATGCTTTTGTATTTTGAAAGGCTTAATGACAGCCTAAGAGTGCCAAGTTCACACATTACTGTGATTTTCTCCTGCGTGACGTGGAGAACGTAAAGAAAATGAAGCCGTGCAGCAGATGCACTGCAATTCTGGGTAAAAACGTTTGATAAACACTCGATCTGACACACCAGGCTTTTACAATTCTCCAGGTGTTTTACAATCTATTTGTAGGAAATTTCTCCGAGCAATGAGAGCCAAAATGAGCTGAACTGCAGCCTCGTGGCGTCGGAGCTTGCAGGGAGAAAATGTCTCCTCAGGTCCCCGTGTGGAGGATCTTGGATCACATTTCATAAAATTGCATCTTTAAATCTGAAATACCAACTGAGCCTGAACACTTAGCATTACCTCGGCAGAGCGACACCAATACACACACTGTCACCACCTCCTGAAGCCCAGGGGTGTGTGTGTATGTGTGTGAATATGATAGTGTGTGTGTGTGTGTGTGTGTGTGTGTGTGTGTGTCTGTCTATGTGTTAGTCCGGGTGTTTGAGTGAGTGTGTGTGTGTGTATGTGTTATTCAGTATGTGAGTTTGTGTGTGCGCGCGGCCGCATATGTCTATGTGTTATTCCGTGTGTATGTGTGAATGTGTGTGTGTCAGTTTGAGACTTGTTATGACCCGGTCTCGGTAGGGCGGCCACAGGTAGATAAATGAAGGGAGCACGGGCGGGGAAAACTGCAACAAACACAAAAACTGCACGCTGAACAGAACTCCGGTCCCTATGCTGCCTAACCAGAGCTAACTGAAGCCTCTTCGAAGGGTTACAGGGCACGGGGCTGCTTTTAAACACGCAACTCCAGAATATTCAGTGCATGAGTCAAGACTGAGCGAGCGAATAGTGTACCCCTGACGGCAAACAGGTTTCCGCCCAGTGTCACCACCAAAAATAACAAAGGGAAAATAACAAAGCAAAACAATAAAGAAGTGTCCCGATGGAAGGATGGGGAGACACCCTAGCTAACCAGAGTGACCGAACAGCATGCAGAGGGGCAGGACGAGCAAGGTAGTTAGATTTGCGAATCAAAGTCAAACACCGGGAATTCATCAACCTACCAGACTGAAGGGCAAAGGCAAAAAATCTAAGTCAAAATGCAACGAGGAAAGGGTCAACCACAAAAATCCAAACGAACCAAAAAAGAGCCAGACGAGAATCGTATGTCAAAAGGCAAACCGGTCCAACACAGAAGGCAATGAAATACTCACAGTACAGGAACGCTAGATGCAAGATAGAAGAGCTAGTCTCCAACTGCCACTTGCAAGCGGCGGCCTTAAAAAGCACCGCCCCCCAGAAGTAGAAACATTCAATTAAGACCTAGGCGAAACGAATACTAGGGCAGAGGTTGTTATAGACTGTATTGGTTAATGAGTACATCAGTGTCCGTGTGTGTTAGTACACCGGTTCTGAAGCTGTCCTTCACAGAGGTGAATGCAGCATGTGTTGGGTTATAAAGCATAGGGACAGTAAAGTGTGTGGGTTCCCAGCTGAATTCTATCAGAAGCACAAAGTTCTGTGCTCAGCTCAGTGAAATGGAACCCGGACCCAGATCGGCCACTAATGAGTAATATTCTTAACGTCAGAAAGCACTCCTGTGGCTCTCAATCATCCCCTTCCCCACACCCACCGTATGCAATCTCCACCTATCACAATTAGGAGACTTCAGAAAGGTCCTCGACCCCATTGGGCAGAGACTCTAGGCAATTTATCACCGTGAGTAATCTGTTACCGAGGCGTATTGGAGAGGAGTGGGGCTCTTCAGCAAACTTCACCCAGTCAAACATTAACCAATCAAACATCAACCAATGAAACACTAACCAATCAAACATCACCTGGTCAAACATTACGCAGTCAATCATTACTCAATCAAACATTACCTAATAAAACATTAACCAATCAAACATCACCTAATCAAACACGAATCAATCAAACATCACCCAATCAAACATTACCCAATCAAGCATTACTCAAACATTAACCAATCAAACACGAATCAATCAAACAGCACCCAATCAAACATTACCCAATCAAGCATTACTCAAACATTAACCAATCAAACACGAATCAATCAAACAGCACCCAATCAATCATTACTCAATCAAACATTACCTAATAAAACATTAACCAATCAAACATCACCTAATCAAACATTAACCAATCAATCATTACTCAAACATTAACCAATCAAACACGAATCAATCAAACAGCACCCAATCAAACATTACCCAATCAAGCATTACTCAAACATTAACCAATCAAACACGAATCAATCAAACATCACCCAATCAATCATTACTCAATCAAACGTTACCGAATAAAACATTAACCAATCAAACATTAACCAATCAAATAGTAACCGCTTTATTTATTCTTTATTTATAAATCATTTATTTTTTATCATAATAATAGTTCAAAACTGTATGGTTTTCTATTGCATTTTAATTTCAAACAGAATCCTGTAATTCTGAAAAATAAAGAACAGATTTAGGCTACATATGGTTTGCTTAAATAAGATCCTTACCATTCGTTTATAATACAAGAGAGGAAAATGACTTTGCAATGCCCAGAGGAAGCTTCTGCTTTCTTAGCAAAACAGCCAATCTACCCCCCTGCTAAAGCACTGCATTGATCTAATACATGAAATTTATGTTATACACAAAGTAAACAGGGAGCACACAAAAGTTATCGAGAACGAAGTAAGCAGAAAGGTGATTTAAAAAGACAAAAGCTGCCTTAAATACTCCATGTCCCTTACACTTGCAGTTAATATGTAAGTGAATGTAAGCACGCAGAAAATCATGTTCAGCTGCTTCGCACAGGATCTGGACATGGAAGCAGAGCTGTAACTCACACTGTGAAATTTATAATTTGCATAATCAGTAATGTATTTACATTAAATAATCAGAGGAGTTGTTGGAACAGCTGGCAGTTGTGAGTACACACAGATGACCTGTAGTCTCTGATACCCCGAGAACAAAAAAATTCACAGAACCTGGTTCTGCAGCACTGTTACGGTCAGATGTGGATCCCTACAGAAAAACAGAAACACTGAAGAAAGACCTTTGAAAAGCTCATATTTCAGACTTGCAGATGCTAATAAACTCTGGCTAACTCTGCTCTGAGAGCCTGCTGCACGGACTGAGCCATTCTCCGATGATAACTGCGTCAGGCGCTTTTTACACAGCAGGAAATGAATGAAAACCTCGTTGAACTCTGTAAGCGCTGAGTGGCAGGGCCTGCATCTATCACGATTCACGCTAAAAATTCATTTGAAAATCATAAATTGTACTTTCTTTCTGATTGTGAAGGGACATTTCAGACCTGAAGACAGGCAGTGCCTTTGGGACAGACACAGAGCACAGATAAACCTGCTCTGTGTTCACGGTCAAACCACAGGATGAGGATGTCCATCAAACGCTAGCTAAATGCGGACTGAGCGCATGGTCTTTGCATAGCTTAGTTAAATATTAAAAATGGAGGGTTTTTTTTAAAGGGATTAACAAATTAAAAAGCTCACGAAAGCCTGACAGAGTACTATGAAAACAGGGTGACATTATTACATGCAGAAATGGTGAATATTAAACAATGTAAAACTCTGACAGATTACCGGCCCTCGGTTCACACCTGGCCACTCCGTGAAATTAAAGCGGTTTTGGGAAAGAGTGTTACACTGTGACCTTCCAGAGCCCGGCAGGTGGCGGAGAGGCTGAGATGGTAAACGGTGATATGGGGGGGCACTGTTACACCACAGACACATTAACATAATTACCAACGGTCTCTGCAGTCAAATCAATCCCTCACACCGACAAAAGATCGGGCGAGAACTCATTACCTGACTTCTGAAGGTGAATCACCGAGTGTGACAGTGTGGGGGGGGGCAGCACGGCTGAGCAGATTTTGGGTCAGAACACAGATCAACAGAGATCAGAGGCTGTGGGGATTTTGGGTCAGAACACAGATCCACAGAGATCAGAGGCTGTGGGGATTTTCAGTCAGAACACAGATCCAAAGAGATCAGAGGCTGTGGGGATTTTGAGTCAGAACATAGATCCACAGAGATCAGAGGCTGTGGGGATTTTGGGTCAGAACACAGATCCACAGAGATCAGAGGCTGTATGGGTTTCGGGTCAGAACACAGATACTCAGAGATCAGAGGCTGTGGGGATTTTGGGTCAGATCACAGATCCACAGAGATCAGAGGCTGTATGGGTTTCGGGTCAGAACACAGATCCACAGAGATCAGAGGCTGAGTGGGATTTGGGTCAGAACACAGATCCACAGAGATCAGAGGCTGAGTGGATTTTTGGGTCAAAACACAGATCCACAGAGATCAGAGGCTGTGGGGATTTTGGGTCAGAACACAGATCCACAGAGGTCAGAGGCTGTGGGGATTTTGGGTCAGAACACAGATCCACAGAGATCAGAGGCTGTATGGGTTTTGGGTCAGAACACAGATCCACAGAGATCAGAGGCTGTATGGGTTTTGGGTCAGAACACAGATCCACAGAAATCAGAGGCTGTGGGGATTTTGGGTCAGAACACAGATCCACAGAGATGAGAGGCTGTGTGGGTTTCGGGTCAGAACACAGATACACAGAGATCAGAGGCTGTTTTGGGATTTAGTTGGGCACTGCCCTTTTTTTGCTCTGTAAAGTGTCTTTGTGACAGTCCTGCTGAAAAAAGTGCAACAAAAATAAAATAAGAAGAAGAAAACAAAGTTTTCAGTTTGGTATCAGGAAGAGCTACTGCATTATCTGTTCGGAATCAGGAAGAGCTAATGCATTATCTGTTCGGCATCAGGAGGAGCTACTGCATTATCTGTTTGAACATCAGGAAGAGCTACTACATTATCTGTTCGGTATCAGGCAGAGATACTGCATTATCTGTTCGGCATCAGGAAGCACGACTGCATTATTTGTTCGGCAACAGGAAGAGCCACTGCATTATCTGTTCGGCATCAGGAAGAGCCTCTGCATTATCTGTTCGGTATCAGGAAGAGCTAATGCATTATCTGTTCGGCATCAGGAAGAGCTACTGCATTATCTGTTCGGTATGAGGAAGAGCTACTGCATTATCTGTTCGGAATCAGGAAGAGCTAATGCATTATCTGTTCGGCATCAGGAAGAGCTACTGCATTATCTGTTCGGCATCAGGAGGAGCTACTGCATTATCTGTTTGAACATCAGGAAGAGCTACTACATTATCTGTTCGGTATCAGGCAGAGATACTGCATTATCTGTTCGCATCAGGAAGCACGACTGCATTATTTGTTCGGCAACAGGAAGAGCCACTGCATTATCTGTTCGGCATCAGGAAGAGCCTCTGCATTATCTGTTCGGTATCAGGAAGAGCTAATGCATTATCTGTTCGGCATCAGGAAGAGCTACTGCATTATCTGTTCGGTATCAGGAAGAGCTACTGCATTATCTGTTCGGCATCAGGAAGAACTAATGCATTATCTGTTCGGCATCAGGAAGAGCTACTGCACTATCTGTTCGGCATCAGGAAGATGTACTGCATTATCTGTTCAGTATGAGGAAGAGCTACTGCATTATCTGTTCGGTATCAGGAGGAGCTCCTGCATTATCTGTTCGGTATCAGGAAAAGCCATTACATTATCTGTTCGACATTAGGAAGAGCTACTGCATTATCTGTTCGGAATCAGGAAGAGCCTCTGCATTATCTGTTCGGTATCAGGAAGAGCCTCTGCATTATCTGTTCGGTATCAGGAAGAGCCACTGCATTATCTGTTCGGCATCAGGAAGAGCCTCTGCATTATCTGTACGGTATCAGGAAGAGCTACTGCATTATCTGTTTGGTATCAGGAAGAGCTGCTGCATTATCTGTTCGGTATCAGGAAGAGCTACTGCATTATCTGTTCGGCATCAGGAAGAGCTAATGCATTATCTGTTCGAACATCAGGAAGAGCTACTACATTATCTGTTCGGTATCAGGCAGAGATACTGCATTATCTGTTCGGCATCAGGAAGCACGACTGCATTATTTGTTCGGCATCAGGAAGAGCCACTGCATTATCGGTTCGGCATCAGGAAGAGCCTCTGCATTATCTGTTCGGTGTCAGGAAGAGCGACTGCATTATCTGTTCGGCATCAGGAAGAGCTACTGCATGATCTGATTGGCATCAGTAAGAGCTACTGCATTATCTGTTCGGCATCAGGAAGAGCCTCTGCATTATCTGTTCGGTATCAGAAAGAGCCACTGCATTATCTGTTCGGCATCAGGAGGAGCTACTGCATTATCTGTTCGGCATCAGGAAGAGCTAATGCATTATCTGTTCGGCATCAGGAAGAGCTACTGCATTATCTGTTCGGCATAAGGAGGAGCTACTGCATTATCTGTTCGGCATCAGGAAGAGCTACTACATTATCTGGTCGGTATCAGGCAGAGATACTGCATTATATATTCGGCATCAGGAAGCACGACTGCATTATTTGTTCGGCATCAGGAAGAGCCTCTGCATTATCTGTTTAGCATAAGGTAGAGCTACTGAATTATTTGTTCGGCATCAGGAAGAGCCTCTGCATTATCTGTTCGGTATCAGGAAGAGCCACTGCATTATCTGTTCGGCATCAGGAAGAACTACTGCATTATCTGTTCGGCATCAGGAGGAGCTACTCCGTTATCTGTTTGGTATCAGGAGGAGCTACTGCATTATCTGTTCGTCATCAGGAAGAGCCACTGCATTATCTGTTCGGTATCAGGACGAGATTCTGCATTATCTGTTCGGCATCAGGAAGCGTGACTGCATTATTTGTTCGGCATCAGGAAGAGCCACTGCATTCTATGTTCGGCATCAGGAAGAGATATTGCTTTATCTCTTCGGCATCAGGAAGAGCCTCTGCATTATCTGTTCGGTATCTGGAAGAGCTACTGCATTATCTGTTCGGTATCAGGAAGAGCGACTGCATTATCTGTTCGGTATCAGGAAGAGCTACTGCATTATCTGTTCAGTATGAGGAAGTGCTACTGCATTATCTGTTCGGTATCAGGAAGAGCCATTGCATTATCTGTTCGGCATTAGGAAGAGCTACTGTATTATCTGTTCGGCATCAGGAAGAGCGACCGCATTATCTGTTCGGGATCAGGAAGAGCCTCTGTTTTATCTGTTCGGCATCAGGAAGAGCCACTCCATTATTTGTTCAGGCATCAGGAAGAGCCTCTGCATTACCTCTTCGGCATCAGGAAGAGCGACTGCATTATCTGGTCGACATCAGGAAGAGCGAGTGCATTATCTGTACGGCGTCAGGAAGAGCGACTGTATTATCTGTTTGGCATCAGTAAGAGCCTCTGCATTATCTATTCGGCATGAGGGAGAGCCACTGCATCGTCTGTTCGGGCATCAAGAAGACTTACTGAATTATCTGTTCGGCATCAGGAAGACCGACTGCATTATCTGTTCGACATCAGGAAGAGAATCTGCATTTTCTGTTCGGCATCAGGAAGAGCTACTGCATTATCTGTTCGGGCATCAAGAAGAGCCTCTACTTTACCTGATCGGCATCAGCAAGAGCCACTGCATTATCTTTTCGGGCATTAGGAAGAGCTTCTGCATTATCTGTTCGGCATCAGGAAGAGCGACTGCAATATCTGTTCAGCATTAGGAAGAGCGACTGCATTATCTGGTCCACATCAGGAAGAGATACTGCATTAACTGTTCGGCATCAGGAAGAGCCACTGCATTATTTGTTCGTCATCAGGAAGAGCCACAGCATTATATGTTTGGCATCAGGAAGAGCGACTGCATTATCTGTTCGGCATCTGGAAGAGCCTCTGTATTATCTGTTCGGCATCAAGAAGAGCCACTCCATTATTTGTTCGGCATCAGGAAGAGCTACTGTATTATCTCTTGGGCATCAGGAAGAGCCACTGCAATATCTGTTTGGCATTAGGAAGAGCCACTGCATTATCTGTTCGGCATCAGGAAGAGCCACTGCATTATATGTTCAGCATTAGGAAGAGCTACTGCTTTATCTGTTTGGCATCAGGAAAAGCGACTGCATTATCTGTTCGGTATCAGGAGGAGCTACTGCATTATCTGTTCGGCATCAGGAAGAGCCACTGTATTATCTTTTCGGCAACAGGAAGAGCCACTGCATTATCTGTTCGGCATCAGGAAGTGCCACTGCATTATCTGTTCGGCATCAGGAAGAGCCACTGCATTATCTGTTTGGCATCAGGATGAGATACTGCATTATCTGTTCGGTGTCAGGAAGAGCGACTGCATTATCTTTTCGGCATCAGGAAGAGCGACTGCATTATCTGTTCGCCATCAGGAAGAGCTACTTCATGATCTGTTTTGCATCAGGAAGAGCTTCTGCATTATCTGTTCGGCATCAGGAAGAGCTACTGCATTATCTGTTCGGCATCAGGAAGAGCTACTGCATTATCTGTTTTGAATCATGAAGATATACTGCATTATCTGTTCGGCATCAGGAAGAGCGACTGCATTATCTGGTCGGCATCAGGAAGAGCGACTGCATTATCTGTTCGGCATCAGGAAGAGCTACTGCATTATCTGTTCGGCATCAGGAAGAGCTACTGCATTATCTGTTCGGCATCAGGAGGAGCTACTGCATTATCTGTTCGGACATCAGGAAGAGCTACTACATTATCTTTTTTGGTATCAGGCAGAGATACTGCATTATCTGTTCGGCATCAGGAAGCACGACTGCATTATTTGTTCGGCATCAGTAAGAGCCACTGCATTATCTGTTCGGCATCAGGAAGAGCCTCTGCATTATCTGTTCGGTATCAGGAAGAGCCACTGCATTATTTGTTCGGCATCAGGAAGAGCTACTGCATTGTCTGTTCAGGCATCAGGAAGAGCTAATGCATTATCTGTTCGGCATCAGGATGACATACTGCATTATCTGTTCGGCATCAGGAAGAGCTACTACATTATCTGGTCGGTATCAGGCAGAGATACTCCATTTTATGTTCGACATGAGGAAGCACGACTGCATTATTTGTTTGGCATCAGGAAGAGCCTCTGCATTATCTGTTTAGCATAAGGTAGAGCTACTGCATTATCTGTTCGGCATCAGGAAGAGCCTCTGCATTATCTGTTCGGCATCAGGAAGGACTACTGCATTATCTGTTCGGCTTCAGGAGGAGCTACTGCATTATCTGTTCGGTATCAGGAGGAGCTACTGCATAATCTGTTCGGCATCAGGAAGAGCCACTGCATTATCTGTTCGGTATCAGGAAGAGCTACTGCATAATCTGTTCGGCATCAGGAAGAGCCACTGCATTATCTGTTCGGTATCAGGAAGAGCTACTGCATTATCTGTTCGGCATCAGGAAGCGTGACTTCATTTTTTGTTCGGCATCAGGAAGAGCCTCTGTTTTATCTGTTTGGCATCAGGAAGAGCCACTCCATTATTTGTTCAGGCATCAGGAAGAGCCTCTGCATTATCTCTTCGGCATCAGGAAGAGCGACAGCATTATCTGGTCGACATCAGGAAGAGCGAGTGCATTATCTGTTCGGCATCAGGAAGAGCGTCTGTATTATCTGTTTGGCATCAGGAAGAGCCTCTGCATTATCTATTCGGCATGAGGGAGAGCCACTGCATTATCTGTTCAGGCATCAAGAAGAGTTACTGCATTATCTGTTCGGCATCAGGAAGAGCGACTGCATTAGCTGTTTGACATCAGGAACAGATTCTGCATTTTCTGTTCAGCATCAGGAAGGGCCACTGCATTATCTTTTCGGGCATCAAGAAGAGCCTCTGCATTATCTGTTCGGCATCAGGAAGGACTACTGCATTATCTGTTCGGCATCAGGAAGAGCGACTGCATTATCTGTTCGGCATCAGGAAGAGCCTCTGTTTTATCTGTTCGGCATCAGGAAGAGCAACTCCATTATTTGTTCAGGCATCAGGAAGAGCCTCTGCATTATCTCTTCGGCATCAGGAAGAGCGACTGCATTATCTGGTCGACATCAGGAAGAGCGACTGTATTATCTGTTTGGCATCAGGAAGGGCCTCTGCATTATCTATTTGGCATGAGGGAGAGCCACTGCATTATCTGTTCGGGCATCAAGAAGAGCCACTGCATTATATGTTCGGCATTAGGAAGAGCTACTGCTTTATCTGTTTGGCATCAGGAAAAGCGACTGCATTATCTGTTCGGTATCAGGAGGAGCTACTGCATTATCTGTTCAGCATCAGGAAGAGCCACTGTATTATCTTTTCGGCAACAGGAAGAGCCACTGCATTATCTGTTCGGCATCAGGAAGTGCCACTGCATTATCTGTTCGGCATCAGGAAGAGCCACTGCATTATCTGATTGGCATCAGGATGAGATACTGCATTATCTGTTCAGTGTCAGGAAGAGCGACTGCATTATCTTTTCGGCATCAGGAAGAGCGACTGCATTATCTGTTCGCCGTCAGGAAGAGCTACTGCATGATCTGTTTTGCATCAGGAAGAGCTTCTGCATTATCTGTTCGGCATCAGGAAGAGCGACTGCATTATCTGTTCGGCATTAGGAAGAGCTACTGCATTATCTGTTTTGAATCATGAAGATATACTGCATTATCTGTTCGGCATCAGGAAGAGCGACTGCATTATCTGGTCGGCATCAGGAAGAGCGACTGCATTATCTGTTCGGCATCAGGAAGAGCTACTGCATTATCTGTTCGGCATCAGGAAGAGCTACTGCATTATCTGTTCGGCATCAGGAGGAGCTACTGCATTATCTATTCGGACATCAGGAAGAGCTACTACATTATCTTTTCGGTATCAGGCAGAGAGACTGCATTATCTGTTCGGCATCAGGAAGCACGACTGCATTATTTGTTCGGCATCAGTAAGAGCCACTGCATTATCTGTTCGGCATCAGGAAGAGCCTCTGCATTATCTGTTCGGTATCAGGAAGAGCCACTGCATTATTTGTTCGGCATCAGGAAGAGCTACTGCATTATCTGTTCGGCATCAGGAAGAGCTAATGCATTATCTGTTCGGCATCAGGAAGAGCTACTGCATTATCTGTTCGGCATCAGGAGGAGCGACTGCATTATCTGTTCGGCATCAGGAAGAGCTACTGCATTATCTGGTCGGTATCAGGCAGAGATACTCCATTTAATGTTCGACATGAGGAAGCACGACTGCATTATTTGTTCGGCATCAGGAAGAGCCTCTGCATTATCTGTTTAGCATAAGGTAGAGCTACTGTATTATCTGTTCGGCATCAGGAAGAGCCTCTGCATTATCTGTTCGGCATCAGGAAGGACTACTGCATTATCTGTTCGGCTTCAGGAGGAGCTACTGCATTATCTGTTCGGTATCAGGAGGAGCTACTGCATTATCTGTTCGGCATCAGGAAGAGCCACTGCATTATCTGTTCGGTATCAGGAAGAGCTACTGCATTATCTGTTCGGCATCAGGAAGCGTGACTGCATTTTTTGTTTGGCATCAGGAAGAGCGACTGCATTATCTGTTGGGCATCAGTAAGAGCCTCCGTTTTATCTGTTCGGCATTAGGAAGAGCCACTCCATTATTTGTTCAGGGATCAGGAAGAGCCTCTGCATTATCTCTTCAGCATCAGGAAGAGCGACTGCATTATCTGGTCGACATCAGGAAGAGCGAGTGCATTATCTGTTCGGCATCAGGAAGAGTGACCGTATTATCTGTTTGGCATCAGGAAGAGCCTCTGCATTATCTATTCGGCATGAGGAAGGACTACTGCATTATCTGTTCGGCTTCAGGAGGAGCTACTGCATTATCTGTTCGGTATCAGGAAGAGCCTCTGCATTATCTGTTCGGCATCAGGAAAGACTACTGCATTATCTGTTCGGCTTCAGGAGGAGCTACTGCATTATCTGTTCGGTATCAGGAGGAGCTACTGCATTATCTGTTCGGCATCAGGAAGAGCCACTGCATTATCTGTTCGGTATCAGGAAGAGCTACTGCATTATCTGTTCGGCATCAGGAAGCGTGACTGCATTTTTTGTTTGGCATCAGGAAGAGCGACTGCCTTATCTGTTCGGCATCAGGAAGAGCCTCCGTTTTATCTGTTCGGCATTAGGAAGAGCCACTCCATTATTTGTTCAGGCATCAGGAAGAGCCTCTGCATTATCTCTTCAGCATCAGGAAGAGCGACTGCATTATCTGGTCGACATCAGGAAGAGCGAGTGCATTATCTGTTCGGCATCAGGAAGAGTGACCGTATTATCTGTTTGGCATCAGGAAGAGCCTCTGCATTATCTATTTGGCATGAGGGAGAGCCACTGCATTATCTGTTCGGGCATCAAGAAGAGTTACTGCATTATCTGTTCGGCAACAGGAAGAGCGACTGCATTAGCTGTTTGACATCAGGAACAGATTCTTTATTTTCTGTTCGGCATCAGGAAGTGCCACTGCATTATCTTTTCAGGCATCAAGAAGAGCCTCTAATTTACCTGATCGGCATCAGCAATAGCCACTGCAATATCTGTTCGGCATTAGGAAGAGCGACTGCATTATCTGGTCGACATCAGGAAGAGATACTGTATTAACTGTTCGGCATCAGGAAGATCCACTGCATTATTTGTTCGGCTTCAGGAAGAGCCACTGCATTATATGTTTGGCATCAGGAAGAGCGACTGCATTATCTGTTCAGCATCTGGAAGAGCCTCTGTATTATCTGTTCGGCATCAAGAAGAGCCTCTGCATTATCTGTTCGGCATCAGGATGGACTACTGCATTATCTGTTCGGCTTTAGGAGGAGCTACTGCATTATCTGTTCGGTATCAGGAGGAGATACTGCATTATCTGTTCGGCATCAGGAAGAGCCACTGCATTATCTCTTCGGTATCAGGAAGAGCTACTGCATTATCTGTTCGGCATCAGGAAGCGTGACTGCATTTTTTGTTCGGCATCAGGAAGAGCGACTGCATTATCTGTTCGGGCATCAGGAAGAGCCTCTGTTTTATCTGTTCGGCATCAGGAAGAGCCACTCCATTATTTGTTCAGGCATCAGGAAGAGCCTCTGCATTATCTCTTCGGCATCAGGAAGAGCGAATGCATTATCTGTTCGGCATCAGGAAGAGCGACTGTATTATCTGTTTGGCATCAGGAAGGGCCTCTGCATTATCTATTTGGCATGAGGGAGAGCCACTGCACTATCTGTTCGGGCATCAAGAAGAGTTACTGCATTGTCTGTTCGGCATCAGGAAGAGCGACTGCATTAGCTGTTTGACATCAGGAACAGATTCTGCATTTTCTGTTCGGCATCAGGAAGTGCCACTGCATTATCTTTTCGGGCATCAAGAAGAGCCTCTAATTTACCTGATCGGCATCAGCAAGAGCCACTGCAATATCTGTTCGGCATTAGGAAGAGCGACTGCATTATCTGGTCGACATCAGGAAGAGATACTGCATTAACTGTTCGGCATCAGGAAGATCCACTGCATTATTTGTTCGGCATCAGGACGAGCCACTGCATTATATGTTTGGCATTAGGAAGAGTGACTGCATTATCTGTTCAGCATCTGGAAGAGCCTCTTTATTATCTGTTCGGCATCAAGAAGAGCCACTCCATTATTTGTTCGGCATCAGGAAGAGCTACTGTATTATCTGTTCGGCATCAGGAAGGGCCACTGCAATATCTGTTTGGCATTAGGAAGAGCCACTGCATTATCTGTTCGGCATCAGGAAGAGCCACTGCATTATATGTTCGGTATCAGGAGGAGCTACTGCATTATCTGTTCGGCATCAGGAAGAGCCACTGCATTATCTGTTCGGCAACAAGAAGAGCCACTGCATTATCTGTTCGGCATCAGGATGAGATACTGCATTATCTGTTCGGTGTCAGGAAGAGCGTCTGCATTATCATTTCGGCATCAGGAAGAGCGACTGCATTATCTGTTCGGCATCAGGAAGAGCTACTGCATGATCTGTTCGGACATCAGGAAGAGCTACTACATTATCTTTTCGGTATCAGGCAGAGATACTGCATTATCTGTTCGGCATCAGGAAGCGTGACTGCATTTTTTGTTCGGCATCAGGAAGAGCGACTGCATTATGTGTTCGGCATCAGGAAGAGCCTCTGTTTTATCTGTTCGGCATCAGATGAGCCACTCCATTATTTGTTCAGGCATCAGGAAGAGACTCTGCCTTATCTCTTCGGCATCAGGAAGAGCGACTGCATTATCTGGTCGACAGCAGGAAGAGCGAGTGCATTATCTGTTCGGCATCAGGAAGAGCGACTGTATTATCTGTTTGGCATCAGGAAGAGCCTCTGCATTATCTATGCGGCATGAGGGAGAGCCACTGCATTATCTGTTCGGGCATCAAGAAGAGTTACTGCATTATCTGTTCGGCATCAGGAAGAGCGACTGCATTATCTTTTCGGGCATCAAAAGAGACTCTAATTTACCTGATCGGCATCAGCAAGAGCCACTGCAATATCTGTTCGGCATTAGGAAGAGCGACTGCATTATCTGGTCGACATCAGGAAGAGATACTGCATTAACTGTTCGGCATCAGGAAGATCCACTGCATTATTTGTTCGGCATCAGGAAGAGCCACTGCATTATATGTTTGGCATCAGGAAGAGCGACTGCATTATCTGTTCAGCATCTGGAATAGCCTCTGTATTATCTGTTCGGCATCAGGAAGAGCCTCTGTTTTATCTGTTCGGCATCAGGAAGAGCCACTCCATTATTTGTTCAGGCATCAGGAAGAGCCTCTGCATTATCTCTTCGGCATCAGGAAGAGCGACTGCATTATCTGGTCGACATCAGGAAGAGCGAGTGCATTATCTGTTCGGCATCAGGAAGAGCGACTGTATTATCTGTTTGGCATCAGGGAGAGCCTCTGCATTATCTATTTGGCAAGAGGGAGAGCCACTGCATTATCTGTTCGGGCATCAAGAAGAGTTACTGCATTATCTGTTCGGCATCAGGAAGAGCCACTGCAATATCTGTTTGGCATTAGGAAGAGCCACTGAATTATCTGTTCCGCATCAGAAAGAGCCACTGCATTATATGTTCGGCATCAGGAAGAGCTACTGCTTTATCTGTTTGGCATCAGGAAAAGAGACTGCATTATCTTTTCGGTATCAGGAGGAGCTACTGCATTATCTGTTCGGCATCAGGAAGAGCCACTGCATTATGTGTTCGGCAACAAGACGAGCCACTGCATTATCTTTTCGGCATCAGGATGAGATACTGCATTATCTGTTTGGTGTCAGGAAGAGCGACTGCATTATCGTTTCGGCATCAGGAAGAGCTAATGCATTATCTGTTCGGCATCAGGAAGAGCTACTGCTTGATCTGTTTGGCATCAGGGAGAGCTACTGCATTATCTGTTCGGCATCAGGAAGAGCTACTGCATTATCTGTTTGGCATCAGGAGGAGCTATTGCATTATCTGTTTGGAATCATGAAGATCTACTGCATTGTCTGTTCGGCATCAGGAAGAGCGACTGCATTATCTGGTCGGCATCAGGAAGAGCGACTGCATTATCTGTTTGACATCAGGAAGAGCTACTGCATTATCTGTTCGGCATCAGGAAGACCCACTGCATTATCTGTTCGGCATCAAGAAGAGCCACTGCATTATCTGTTCGGCAACAGGAAGGGCCACTGCATTATCTGTTCGGCATCAGGAAGTGCCCCTGCATTATCTGTTCAGCATCAGGAAGAGCCACTGCATTATCTGTTCGGCATCAGGAAGAGCGACTGCATTATCTGTTCGGTGCCAGGAAGAGCGACTGCATTATCTTTTCGGCATCAGGAAGAGCAACTGCATTATCTGTTCGGCATCAGGAAGGGCTACTGCATGATCTGTTCAGCATCAGGAAGAGCCACTGCTTTATCTGTACGGCATCAGGATGGATACTGCATTATCTGTTCGGTGTCAGGAAGAGCGACTGCATTATCTGTTCGCCATTCGGAAGAGCTACTGCATGATCTGTTTGGCATCAGGAAGATCTCTTGCATTATCTGTTCGGCATCAGGAAGAGCTACTGCATTATCTGTTCGGCATCAGGAAGAGCTACTGCATTATCTGTTCGGCATCAGGAAGAGCCACTGCATTATCTGTTCGACATCAGGATGAGATTCTGCATTATCTGTTTGGTGTCAGGAAGAGCGACTGCATTATCTTTTCGGCATCAGGAAGAGCCTCTGTTTTATCTGTTCGGCATCAGGAAGAGCCACTCCATTATTTGTTCAGGCATCAGGAAGAGACTCTGCATTATCTCCTCGGCATCAGGAAGAGCGACTGCATTATCTGGTCGACATCAGGAAGAGCGAGTGCATTATCTGTTCGGCATCAGGAAGAGCGACTGTATTATCTGTTTGGCATCAGGAAGAGCCTCTGCATTATCTATTCGGCATGAGGGAGAGCCACTGCATTATCTGTTCGGGCATCAAGAAGAGTTACTGCATTATCTGTTCGGCATCAGGAAGAGCGACTGCATTAGCTGTTTGACATCAGGAACAGATTCTGCATTTTCTGTTCGGCATCAGGAAGTGCCTCTGCATTATCTTTTCGGGCATCAAGAAGAGACTCTAATTTACCTGATCGGCATCAGCAAGAGCCACTGCAATATCTGTTCGGCATTAGGAAGAGCGACTGCATTATCTGGTCGACATCAGGAAGAGATACTGCATTAACTGTTCGGCATCAGGAAGATCCACTGCATTATTTGTTCGGCATCAGGAAGAGCCACTGCATTATATGTTTGGCATCAGGAAGAGCGACTGCATTATCTGTTCGCCATTAGGAAGAGCTACTGCATGATCTGTTTGGCATCAGGAAGAGCCACTGCATTATCTGTTCGGCATCAGGAAGAGCTACTGCATTATCTGTTCGGCATCAGGAAGAGCTACTGCATTATCTGTTTGGAATCATGAAGATCTACTGCATTATCTGTTCGGCATCAGGAAGAGCTACTGCATTATCTGTTCGGCATCAGGAAGAGCGACTGCATTATCTTTTCGGCATCAGGATGAGATACTGCATTATCTGTTCTGCATCAGGAAGAGCCACTGTATTATCTGTTTGGCAACAGGAAGAGCCACTGCATTATCTGTTCGGCATCAGGATGAGATACTGCATTATCTGTTCGGTGTCAGGAAGAGCGTCTGCATTATCGTTTCGGCATCAGGAAGAGCGACTGCATTATCTGTTCGGCATCAGGAAGAGCTACTGCATGATCTGTTTGGCATCAGGGAGAGCTACTGCATTATCTGTTCGGCATCAGGAAGAGCTATTGCATTATCTGTTTGGAATCATGAACATCTACTGCATTATCTGTTCGGCATCAGGAAGAGCGACTGCATTATCTGGTCGGCATCAGGATGAGCGACTGCATTATCTGTTTGACATCAGGAAGAGCTACTGCATTATCTGTTCGGCATCAGGAAGAGCCACTGCATTATCTGTTCGGCAACAGGAAGTGCCCCTGCATTATCTGTTCAGCATCAGGAAGAGCCACTGCATTATCTATTCAGCATCAGGATGAGATACTGCATTATCTATTCGGTGTCAGAAAGAGCGACTGCATTATATTTTCGGTATCACGAAGAGTGACTGCATTATCTGTTCGACATCAGGAAGAGCTATTGCATTATCTGTTTGGCATCAGGAAGAGCCACTGCATTATCTGTTCGGCAACAGGAAGTGCCCCTGCATTATCTGTTCAGCATCAGGAAGAGCCACTGCATTATCTATTCAGCATCAGGATGAGAGACTGCATTATCTATTCGGTGTCAGGAAGAGCGACTGCATTATCATTTCGGCATCAGGATGAGAAACTGCATAATCTGTTTGGTTTCAGGAAGAGCGACTGCATTATCTTTTCGGTATCAGGAAGAGCGACTGCATTATCTGTTCGGCATCAGGTAGAGCGACTGCATTATCTTTTCGGCATCAGGAAGAGCGACTGCATTATCTTTTCGGCATCAGGAAGAGCCACAGCATTATCTGTTCGGCATCAGGATCAGATACTGCATTATCTGTTCGGTGTCAGGAAGAGCGACTGCATTATCTTTTCGGTATCAGGAAGAGCCACTGCATTATCTGTTCGGCATCAGGAGAAGCTACTGCATTATCTGTTCGGCATCAGGAAGAGCCACTGCTTTATCTGTTCGGCATCAGGAAGTGCCACTGCATTATCTGTTCGGCATCAGGAAGAGCCACTGCATTATCTGTTCGGTATCAGGATGAGATACTGCATTATCTGTTTGGCGTCAGGAAGAGCGACTGCATTATGTTTTCGGCATCAGGAAGAGCGACTGCTTTATCTGTTCGGCATCAGGAAGAGCTACTGCATGATCTGTTCGGCATCAGGAAGAGCTCCTGCATTATCTGTTCGGCATCAGGAAGAGCTACTGCATTATCTGTTCCGCATCAGGAAGAGCGACTGCATTATATGTTCGGCATCAGGACGAGCGACTGCATTATCTTTTTGACATCAGGATGAGCTACTGCATTATCTGTTTGGCATCAGGAAGAGCTACTGCATTATCTGTTTGGAATCATGAAGATCCACTGCATTATTTGTTCGGCATCAGGAAGAGCGACTGCATTATATGTTCGGCATTAGAAAGAGCGACTGCATTATTTGTTTGACATCAGGAAGAGCTACTGCATTATGTGTTTGGCATCAGGATGAGATACTGCATTATCTTTTCGGCATCAGGAAGAGCGACTGCATTATCTGTTCGCCATTAGGAAGAGCTACTGCATGATCTGTTTGGCATCAGGAAGAGCCACTGCATTATCTGTTCGGCATCAGGAAGAGCTACTGCATTATCTGTTCGGCATCCGGAAGAGCTACTGCATTTTCTGTTTGGAATCATGAAGATCTACTGCATTATCTGTTCGGCATCAGGAAGAGCTACTGCATTATCTGTTCGGCATCAGGAAGAGCGACTGCATTATCTTTTCGGCATCAGGATGAGATACTGCATTATCTGTTCTGCATCAGGAAGAGCCACTGTATTATCTGTTCGGCATCAGGAAGAGCTACTGCATTATCTGTTCGGCATCAGGAGGAGCTACTGCATTATCTGTTCGGGCATCAGGAAGAGCCACTGCATTATCTGTTCAGGCATCAGGAATAGCTACTCCATTATCTGTTCGACATCAGGAAGAGCTACTGCATTATCTGTTTTGCATCAGGAAGAGATACTGCATTATCTTTTTTTGCGCATCAGGAAGAGCTGCTGCATTATCTGTTCGGCATCAGGAAGAGCCACTGCATTATCTGTTCAGCATCAGGAAGAGCTACTTCATCATCATACCAGTGAACCACTGCGGCTGTGTCTTCAATAGCAGGGCTCCACAGAAGGGTCTGATTGACAAATGCACTCAGAAACTAACTTCACCGCCAGCCATAATTTGCATACCCGTTTTAACCCATATTCAACACATCTCAAAATAAGTAATGTTTTAACTCATTAACTTTATTGTTTTTGAAAACACTAGCCATTTCAAAATATGACATCTGAAACATATTCCCATGAAGTTAAGATGGGAGCTTTGCTCACCACAGTGTTACATCCCCTTTTCATTAGGTAACATTGAGTAAATGTTTTAAAACTTATGACACTAATTGCTGGAGTTTTGATAGCAGAAATGTTGACTTCCATAAGTCAACAGTCTTTAATTCCCGGTGTAATATTTTGTATTTCATAATTCTGTACAAGTTGCCGGTCACACTTTGGATGAATTGTTGCTCATAAAGGCTTTATACAGCATATATAATGCCTTCATAAATGAGACATAATGTCTTCAGAAATCATACATAAGCAAATGTCATGCTTCGTAAATGGTGAAATACATCCTTACTCAGCATGTGATGCCAGATGTGACAATGACAATGTCACTTTGTGGCTAAATACCATAAAGGGTGACATGGTAGGCTAAGTGACATTGTCATTGTCACATCTGGCATCACATGCTGAGTAAGGATGTGTTATTTCACCTTTTGCAAAGCATGATATTTGCTTATGTATGATTCATAAAGACATGTCTCATTTTTGAAGGCATTATACAACACTTCATCTAAAGTGTGACCAAGTTGCCCACACCGAGGGCGCTGATGCAGCCCCAGACCATGACAGATGCTGGCATTTGACAATGTCACTGATAACAGTCAGAATGGTCCCTCCAATATTTCTAAAAATCCTTTATCAAACCACAGCACTTCATTGCACATCAGTCCACTTCAGAAGAGCTCGAGCCCAGAAAAGTTACCGTTGCATCTGGCTGTTGTTGATGTGTGGCTTCCTCGTTGCAGTGTCTTAACTTGCATTTGATGATACCACGACAAACTGTGCTCAATGACTCAGGTACTCTGAAGTATTTACAAGCCAGTGTAGTTATGTCCATTACAGAAGCATGTTGGTTCTTAATGCAGTGCCGTCTGAGGGCACCAAGGTCACACGCATCCAACATTGGTATTCGACCTCATATTTTATGAGATTTCTCCAATTTCTCCCGAATCAAGTAATGTTTTCACCATAATATGGACTGTCAGTTCAAAAATTCTTGAATCTTCTGCAACTGCACATTATAAAAGTGTTGTTTTTAAAGGGGATGTGTTATGAACAGCACACTTTCTCAGTTTTACTGCACACACATTTCAACATCTAGATTGCTTACCAAACCCACTAAATGTGGGGTGAAACAACCCAGTCATTTTTTGTGGGCTGCTTTTTTCATAAAGCATGGAATTTGGCATGGAATTCAAATTTAGCTCTCCTTCCTCTGTCACTTGCAGGCTCGTGAGAATTATTTCATCACTCTTTAAATATCTCCACACTCGGCATATTTTTATGGCAACATCCCAGCTTCAATCAGCAAAAGCCCACAGCTACCTATGTGTGTGCTGTCTACTTTTGGTCTGGCTGCTTTATACTTCTAACCTGGATCAGTACAACCCAAGCAAGACAACAAAATTCATATTAAAGGGGTCTTATTTTACTTTTCAGAGGATACAAGCAAGAGGTGGTTTCAATTTATTTTCAAGGAGAATCTGTAGCTAGCTAGCTAGGTGTTTCCAATTTCTGTCAATAATCAAACTGAATTCTAAGTGTAACCTTAGTTAAATGTGTGTGGCTTGGTTGTTGATGTAACTAGCCAGCTAGCAAGCTACGTGCAATACTCAAAATTAACTTGCTTAGCTGGCATTGTATGAATTACCTTTCACTGCATGCCAGATAGCTAGCCACTATAGGCCTATTGACTGTAAATTTAGAAACCGTTGCTAGTTCAACCAGAAACAATGTACAAGACACGTCAATAGAAAAGATAGAGTTGGTGACCGTACCAAATCAAATTCAGCGTGTTCTTAATGGAGTGACCGTTCCAAATCAAATTCAGTCTGTTCTTAATGGAGTGACCATTCCAAATCAAATTCAGTCTGTTCTTAATGGAGTGACCGTTCCAAATCAAATTCAGTCTGTTCTTAATGGAGTGACCGTTCCAAATCAAATTCAGTCTGTTCTTAATGGAGTGACCGTTCCAAATCAAATTCAGTCTGTTCTTAATGGAGTGACCGTTCCAAATCAAATTCAGTCTGTTCTTAATGGAGTGACCGTTCCAAATCAAATTCAGTCTGTTCTTAATGGAGTGATCGTTCCAAATCAAATTCAGCATGTTCTTAATGGTGTGACCGTTCCAAATCAAATTCAGTCTGTTCTTAATGGAGTGACCGTTCCAAATCAAATTCAGCATGTTCTTAATGGAGTGACCGTTCCAAATCAAATTCACTCTGTTCTTAATGGAGTGACCATTCCAAATCAAATTCAGTCTGTTCTTAATGGTGTGACCATTCCAAATCAAATTCAGTCTGTTCTTAATGGAGTGACCGTTCCAAATCAAATTCAGCATGTTCTTAATGGTGTGACCATTCCTAATCAAATTCAGCGTGTTCTTAATGGTGTGACCGTTCCAAATCAAATTCAGCGTATTCTTAATGGAGTGACCGTTCCAAATCAAATTCAGTCTGTTCTTAATGGAGTGACCGTTCCAAATCAAATTCAGTCTGTTCTTAATGGAGGACTGTTCCAAATCCAATTCAGCATGTTCTTAATGGTGTGACCATTCCAAATCAAATTCAGTCTGTTCTTAATGGAGTGACCGTTCCAAATCAAATTCAGTGTGTTCTTAATGGAGTGACCGTTCCAAATCAAATTCAGCGTGTTCTTAATGGTATGACCGTTCCAAATCAAATTCAGTCTGTTCTTAATGGTGTGACCGTTCCAAATCAAACTCAGCGTGTTCTTAATGGAGTGACCGTTCCAAATCAAATTCAGCGTGTTCTTAATGGAGTGACGTTCCAAATCAAATTCAGTCTGTTCTTAATGGAGTGACGTTTCCAAATCAAATTCAGTCTGTTCTTAATGGAGTGACCGTTCCAAATCCAATTCAGCATGTTCTTAATGGTGTGACCATTCCAAATCAAATTCAGTCTGTTCTTAATGGAGTGACCGTTCCAAATCAAATTCAGTGTGTTCTTAATGGAGTGACCGTTCCAAATCAAATTCAGTCTGTTCTTAATGGTGTGACCGTTCCAAATCAAATTCAGTCTGTTCTTAATTGTGTGACCGTTTCCAAATCAAATTCAGTCTGTTCTTAATGGAGTGACCGTTCCAAATCAAATTCAGTCTGGTTCATTCCAAAAATTGTCTGAGTGACCGTTCCAAATCAAATTCAGTCTGTTCTTAATGGAGTGACCGTTCCAAATCAAATTCAGTCTGTTCTTAATGGAGTGACCGTTCCAAATCAAATTCAGCGTGTTCTTAATGGTGTGACCATTCCAAATTGAATTCAGTCTGTTCTTAATGGAGGAGTTCCAAATCAAATTCAGTCTGTTCTTAATGGAGTTCCAAATCAAATTCAGCATGTTCCAAATCAAATTAATGGAGACCATTCCAAATTGATTCAGTCTGTTCGTTCCAAATCAAATTCAGCATGTTCTTAATGGAGTGACCGTTCCAAATCAAATTCCAAATCCAAATTCAGTCTGTTCTTAATGGAGTAACCGTTCCAAATCAAATTCAGTCTGTTCTTATTGGAGTGACCATTCCAAATCAAATTCAGCGTGTTCTTAATGGTGTGACCGTTCCAAATCAAATTCAGTCTGTTCTTAATGGTGTGACCGTTCCAAATCAAATTCAGCATGTTCTTAATGGAGTGACCGTTCCAAATCAAATTCAGTCTGTTCTTAATGGAGTTGCTGGCGCAGTAAATAGAATGTTAGCTAACAATGTTAGCTAGCTATAAATCATTCTTAATGTTATAGACTGAGTTATAAAGGTAGTAAAATTGTGATAGTGACTGGATGTGGGACATCTGTGAATGTACCATCCATGCTTGCTTAGCCTGCAGACCTTACCATTCCATTCTCATTGTGCAGTTTAATGCATCCCTATAGCTAGCTACTTACTCAGTTATCAAGTATTTACAGACTTACCATTTGCTGCTGGAAAATTACGAAAGTTTCTCTCTGTTGACACAGTCGCACTGTTCGCTGACCAATTAGATCAAAGCTCATTCCATAGAGTTGACACCCACACAGAACAGCCCTTCTTTAAGAGGGTTGGGAATGACAAGAATCTAGTCACCCACATATCATGGAATTTTTATGTTTTTTTTTTGTTTTGTTTTTTTTTCTAAGAAGTTCATAAACTTCCCTTTTCAACATCCAGTAATAATATAAAAAAATTGCATAATTGGGCCCCTTCAAAATGTTTGAATATTTGTCATTATAGCTTTTGGCAAAGTTGCAAACCTCTCGCTGGTAAACAACCATGCTTTTTGTGACTGCTCTTTTTTTATATACCTAATCAGAAGTGCGTCCCCTGCTTACCCGCAAAATATTTCTAATGGGTTTTTCTGAAGATTCAACTATTTTTCCAGTCATTCCATTCCCTGTGCCATTTGCTATGGAAACTGTGGCAGGCATCAAATAAGGGATTTGAGAATTTTTAAAAAATTATTACAGTAAATGAAGTGAAAATTCTAATTTTTTTTTTGGATTTTCAACTAAATAAAGATAATAGACTTACACATGACTTAATTCTGTTTGTATTTGCATTTTACATACTATCCCAATTCTAGTGGAATTGAGGTAATAATAATAATAATAATCATCCTCATCATAATCATAATAATAATCATCATAATCATAATGAGTCACAAAGGATTTTTAAGGTTGAGGTTCGCCAAAGCTGGCAAGTAGCTATGT
>CM056196.1:163485190-163520190 GCA_029692085.1 Gymnothorax javanicus
AATTGGAGAACGCCATTGGTGTTGCGGTGAAAGAAAACGTAATGGGAGAACGCCTTGTGTGATGCAGTGAAGACGAACTGGAGAACGCCATGGGTGATGCGGTGAACGCACCCTGGAGAACGCCATGGGTGATGCGGTGAAGACATACCTGAAGAACGCCATGTGTGATGCAAGTGAAGACGTAAATGGAGAACGCCATGGGTGATGCGAGTGAAGACGTACCTGAAGAACGCCATGGGTGATGCAAGTGAAGACGCATGCCTGAAGAACGCCATGGGTGATGCGGTGAAGACGACCTGGAGAACACCATGGGTGATGCGGTGAAGATGCGTGCCTGTAGAACGCCATGGGTGATGCAAGTGAAGACATAAATGGAGAACGCCATGGGTGATGCGGTGAAGGCGTACCTGAAGAACGCCATGGGTGATGCGAGTGAAGCATTACCTGGAGAACGCCATGTGTGATGCGAGTGAAGACGTAACGGGAGAACGCCATGGGTGATGCGAGTGAAGACGTACCTGGAGAACGCCATGGGTGATGCGAGTGAAGGCGAATTGGAGAACGCCATGGGTAATGACAGTGAAGACATAACTAGGAGAACGCCATGGGTGATGCGAGTGAAGACGTAATAGCAGAACGCCATGGGTGATGCAAGTGAAGACGTAACTGGAGAACGCTTATGGGTGATGCAGTGAAGACGCACCTGAAGAACGCCATGGGTGATGCAAGTGAAGATGTACCTGGAGAACGCCATGTGTGATGCGTAGTGAAGACGTAATGGGAGAACGCCATGGGTGATCGCAGTGAAGACGTGCCTAGAGAACGCCATGGGTGATGCAAGTGAAGACGAACTGGAGGACGCCATGAGTAATAATGCAGTGAAGGCGAACTGGAGAACGCCGCATGGGTGATGCGGCGAAGATGTACCTGGAGAAGGCCATGGGTGATGCAAGTGAAGGCGTGCTGGAGAACGCCATATGAGTGATCGCGAGTGAAGGCATACCTGGAGAACGGCATGGTGATGCGGTGAAGATGTAACTGGAGAACGCCATGTGTGATGCAAGAAGACATTCCTGGAGAACGCCATGGGTGATGCGGTGAAGACGTACCTGGAGAACGCCATGAGTAACGCGGTGAAGACGCACCTGGAGAGCGCCATGGGTGATGCGAGTGAAGACGTAACTGGAGAACGCCATTGGTGATGCGAGTGAAGCCGATACCTGGAGAACGCCATGGGTGATGCGGCGAAGATGTACCTGGAGAACGCCATGGGTGATGCAAGTGAAGACGTGCCTGGAGAGCGTAATGGTGATGCGAGTGAAGACGCACCTGGAGAACGCCATGGGTGATGCGGTGAAGACGAAACTGGAGAATGCCATTAGTGATGAGGTGAAGCCGACCTGGAGAACGCCATGGGTGATGCGGCGAAGATGTACCTGGAGAACGCCATGGGTGATGCAAGTGAAGACGTGCCTGGAGAACGCCATGGGTGATCACGGTGAAGAGGTACATGGAGAACGCCATGGGTGATGCGAAGCGAAGATGTACCTGGAGAACGCCATGGGTGATGCAAGTGAAGGATTACCTGGAGAACGCCATGGGTGATGCGGCGAAGAAGACGAACTAGAGAATGTCGTGAGTGATGCGGTGAAGACGAACTGGAGAATGCCATGAGTGATGCGGTGAAGGCGCCTGGAGAATGCCATGGGTGATGCGGTGAAGAGGTAACTGGAGAACGCCATGGGTGATGCGATGCGGTGAAGGCGTAACTGGAGAACGCCATGGGTGATGCGGTGAAGACATAACTGGAAACGCCATGGGTGTTGCGGTGAAGACGTACCTGGAGAACGCCATGGGTGATGCGGTGCAGGCGATACCTAGAGAACGCCATGGATGATGCGAGTGAAGACGCGTACCAAGAGAGAACGCCAGGGGTGTTGCGGTGAAGACGTACCCCTGGAGAACGCCATGGGTGATGCGGTGCAGGCGATACAGAGAACGCCATGGATGATCGCGGTGAAGACGCACCAAGAGAACGCCATGGGTGTTTGCGGTGAAAGGAAGACCTGGAGAACGCCATGTGTGATGCGGTGCAGGCGTACCTTGAGAACGCCATGGGTGATGCGAGTGAAGACGCATACCTGGAGAACGCCATGGGTGATGCGAGTGAAGACGTAACTGAGAACGCCATGGGTGATGCGGTGCAGATGTACCTAGAGAACGCCATGGGTGATGCAAAGTGAAGACGTACCAAGAGAACGCATATGGGTGATGCGAGTGAAGACGTAACTGGAGGACGCCATGGGTGATGCGGTGAAGACGCATTTTGAGAATGCCATGGGCGATGTGAGTGAAGACGAACTGGAGAACGCCAAGAGGTGATCACCGGTGAAGACGAATGGAGAACGCCATTAGTGATGCGAGTGAAGCCGTACCTGAAGAACGCCATGGGTGATGCAAGTGAAGACGCACCTGGAGAACGCCATGGGTGATGCGAGTGAAGACGTAACTGGAGAACGCCAAGAGGTGATGCGAGTGAAGACGAACTGGAGAACGCCATTAGTGATGCGAGTGAAGCCGCACCTGGAGAACGCCATGGGTGATGCGGCGAAGATGTACCTGGAGAACGCCATAGGTGATGCAAGTGAAGACGTGCCTGGAGAACGCCATGGGTGATGCGGTGAAGAGGTACCTGGAGAACGCCATGGGTGATGCGAGCGAAGACGTAACTAGAGAATGTCATGAGTGATGCGGGTGAAGACGTAACTGGAGAATGCCATGAGTGATGCGAGTGAAGACGTACCTGGAGAATGCCATGGGTGATGCGAGTGAAGACGTAACTGGAGAACGCCATGGGTGATGCGAGTGAAGACGTAACTGGAGAACGCCATGGGTGTTGCGAGTGAAGACGTACCTGGAGAACGCCATGGGTGATGCGAGTGCAGACGTACCTAGAGAACGCCATGGGTGATGCGAGTGAAGACGTACCAAGAGAACGCCATGGGTGTTGCGAGTGAAGACGTACCTGGAGAACGCCATGGGTGATGCAGTGCAGACGCACCCTAGAGAACGCCATGGATGATGCGAGTGAAGACGTACCAAGAGAACGCCATGGGTGTTGCGAGTGAAGACGTACCTGGAGAACGCCATGGGTGATGCGAGTGCAGACGTACCTTGAGAACGCCATGGGTGATGCGAGTGAAGACGTACCTGGAGAACGCCATGGGTGATGCGAGTGAAGACGTAACTGGAGAACGCCATGGGTGATGCGAGTGCAGATGTACCTAGAGAACGCCATGGGTGATGCGAGTGAAGACGTACCAAGAGAACGCCATGGGTGATGCGAGTGAAGACGTAACTGGAGGACGCCATGGGTGATGCGAGTGAAGACGTACCTTGAGAATGCCATGGGCGATGTGAGTGAAGACGTACCTGAAGAACGCCATGGGTGATGCAAGTGAAGACGCACCTGGAGAACGCCATGGGTGATGCGAGTGAAGACGTAACTGGAGAACGCCAAGAGGTGATGCGAGTGAAGACGTAACTGGAGAACGCCATTAGTGATGCGAGTGAAGCCGTACCTGGAGAACGCCATGGGTGATGCGAGCGAAGATGTACCTGGAGAACGCCATAGGTGATGCAAGTGAAGACGTACCTGGAGAACGCCATGGGTGATGCGAGTGAAGAGGTACCTGGAGAACGCCATGGGTGATGCGAGCGAAGACGTAACTAGAGAATGTCATGAGTGATGCGGGTGAAGACGTAACTGGAGAATGCCATGGGTGATGCGAGTGAAGACGTACCTGGAGAATGCCATGGGTGATGCGAGTGAAGACGTAACTGGAGAACGCCATGGGTGATGCGAGTGAAGACGTAACTGGAGAACGCCATGGGTGATGCGAGTGAAGACGTAACTGGAGAACGCCATTGGTGATGCGAGTGCAGACGTACCTAGAGAACGCCATGGGTGATGCGAGTGAAGATGTACCAAGAGAACGCCATGGGGGTAGCGAGTGAAGACGTACCTGGAGAACGCCATGTGTGATGCAAGTGAAGACGTACCTGAAGAACGCCATGGGTGATGCGAGTGAAGATGTACCAAGAGAACGCCATGTGTGATGCGAGTGAAGACGTAACTGGAGAACGCCATGTGTGATGCGAGTGAAGACGTAACTGGAGAACGCCATGGGTGATGCGAGACTAACTCACCTCATGCTTATAGAGCAGAGGCAGGTAACGTCTGAACCTGGATGATTTGGTAAATGACTTTGCAAAGATAAAACTTTGTCGTTACCCTCTGATGTTCTGATGCATCGTCATATTGCCAACGACCCCCCCACCCGCACCCACCCAGCTGGGCTTGCCATATCTTGGCTTTTACTCAAATGACGCCCCTGCCTTAAACTCACTCACACACACATTGTCCAAACACAGTCTCTATCTTTCTCTTGCACACTCACACACACACACACCTACGCCTGCACACACTCACACAAATTGTCAAAACACCCTCGTTCTCCTTCTCTTGCGCACACACATACGCACATACTCTTGCACACACTCAGATACGCAGTACCCATGCACAATCCCTCTCGCGCATACACACACACCCGCAGACTCACGCAAATATTCTCAAACATTACTTACAGACACTCTCACACGCAGACATTATCCAAACACTCTCTCTCTGTCTCTTTCTTACCGACACACAAACACACATACATGTTCAGACACACATTACCCAAGCACTATCTCATCCTCTTGCTCTCTCACACACTCACACATTCACACCCATACAATAACCACACACCCACACACACACACACACACACACACACACATACACACATAAACAGTACCCACATACAATACTCACACACACACATGCGCGCACACACAATACACAAAAGCAAACTAATACAATACCCCCCCAAAACACGCACACACATAAGTCGCACTCAGACACACAGTTGCTGGCTTTGACTGAGACCTGTAGTTTACATCCAGAGGACTCAGTTCAGTGATGTCACTCATTTGAAAGGCTAGGATGTGTAACCTGGAGAGAAAAATAGCATCAGGGCTGTAAGAGTAAGAGTGTGAACAGGATGTGCACAGTATGTATGGGGGGATACAGATGTATTTTGTGAATGAGTGTGAATATGCGTGTGACTGTTTTGTGTGTGTGTGTGTATATATATATATATATATATATATATATATATATATGTATGTATATATATATATGGGCGATTCCTGTTTTGGACCACATATTTGGTTTTCTGTTTTCTCAAAATTCAAGTGATTGTATTTTAATATTTTAACATTTTGTTAGGACTGTTCCATACTTAGCTATGAGGAATGCATGTTGGCCAAGCTCAGGGGCTGAAAATATTGTAATTATGGGATGTTTTTTTGTACATTTTTTCTCCATACGTTTTTCCACCCTGTTAGGGACACGTACATGGTAATCACATAGTTCAAATAATATACAAGTCAAACAATACTGATCTTTTCTTGGATAGAATATGTCCCTTGTGCTATGATAAAAGTTTCATTCTTGTCGCATTAACAATGTTAATTTTATGAAGAGTACATATCTTGAATATTGGAATCTCTGCGTTTTTGGTCCCCATTTTGTTGTCTAGTATGAATAATTTTATTAATTAGAAATAAATTCATATTGTTACGTTACGACAATTTATAATACCTGATTGTATTATTTTGCTCAGCCAGTAGTTTCTGTATTCTGTAAGGGTAATGAAAGTTTCTGTAAGGGTAATGAATATTCATGAGTGCTTGTAAACATGACTAGCCTGGGAACACCATGGAATCTTCAGGAGCCATCTAGAGGGTTCTATTGTCTGCAGGGTTCTTCAGGAGCCATCACCTTCAAGGTTCTTCCTTATGACAGCATTCGGGATTCTTCTATGGCATCGTACGGGAGTACAAGGCCTTTATAAAGGAACTTGCAGCCAACGGATTGGGGAATGATCAGACCGGGGAATCATCAGACTAGAGAATCATCCCCGGTCCGCTACACCTGAAAGCTAGACCGGCTTTGCCGAGTGCAATTGGACTTTGGATTACACAGACACCTCTTGGATACGGACTTTGTGGTAATCAGGATCACCACACCAAAGACATCAGATTCCAGTGGATTTTCACCATAAATCGTGAGAACAACGCAAGGACGGACAGTTTGGGCTAGTGAACAGTATTTCTATCCTCAATGTAGTAATTTCATTACCCATTCCTGTACAATTGTAATTGCTACGTTCATTTGCTCAGTTATTTAATAAATCGTTTAAATTTAATCCTTCATCTAAATTGGAATCCTCCAGAATAATCTGGAACACACAACTGTCCGTAACAATATGTATATGCATTATATGAACCTCAGTTAACAAAACAACATACCAATATGCCAAATACTTAAAGTTGTGGTTAAAATATTTAAAAAATCCTTGCCTAACAGGGTGGAATGGAGTTTAACAGGGTGGACCTGAGTCGGCCTCTGAAGTGAGATTCAGATTCACCTTACCTAAGGATTTCTCCCTCATTGTCCTGCAGGGTTAACCTACTGTAATGTCTGGAATAGCATTAGAATAAAATAAAAATAATGAAAATGTTGACAAAATAGATGCAGAAGAAATATTTTATTTATATTTGACTTCATTTGACCTCCAACACTTGATTGGCATAACAATATTATGTAAAATAATATATATATAATATTATACGTATTATCTTAATTCTTATCTTATTAATCCTACTATACATGAGTTCCAACCTTGAACATTCTGCTACAAGTGCAAGATCAGGGGGTGCCGCATAAAATAAAGTGCAACCAATAATTAAAGTAATAATAATAAAACTGTAAAATAAAAGAATATTTTTAATTTTTATAAGTATTGTTTTCATTATTTATGTTATAGTTTTTTTTATTATTACTTTTATTATTGGTTACACTATATTTCACGGGGTCCCTGATCCAACATATCTATACCTCATTAAATACAGTGTAATAAGCTATGAATTAATATATTAATGTAATATCATATTGAGTAGTAATTCTACAAAAATGTTGGTTATTTATATCATGAAAAACCAATATTCTTGTAGAATTAATACTCAGTACATTGCATATCCCAAGAAAACTCTGTGGGGTTCCACCCTGTTTGGCATACATAGCCTAACAGGGTGGAACCTAACAGGGTAGAAATGTTTAGCCAAGTAAGCCGTAGCTCTTTGAGCTAGCAATATTTAGCTAGCACACACTCTACAGATGAACAGCAGTTAAATAGCTATTTTCAACATGTTTTTAAAATTATTTTATCCAAAAAACATTATCCATAATATACACTAACAGGGTGGAACTTTAAAGTTTCCTCAAGCAGGCATGTCATACGAAATTGAGAAAAATAAAAGAGAGAGTGACTGTTGGAGCTTCCCTCAGTTTTCCACTTGAATTTCCTCCAAAAACAAATGTTGTATCATCCTGTAAATGGCTATAGGGATTTGTAGTCTTTTTTTGGGGGTCAAGAAAGTACCGACTAACAGGGTGGAAAAAGGACTGCAGGGACATATTATATATTATATAACCACAGAAAACAAATGTAGTTTGTTTCACCATTTTTACTTCCTTGTTTAATGTAAGTAGTCCCTAGTCTATCAAATAAATAAAGAATAAGTTTAAGTTTTGATAATTTTAAGTTTTATATTAATTGAAGAAGTTGATTACATTGCATTGGGGACATGCTGAAATTAACACGTATACCACAGAGAAGGTGCCTTAAAGAGATCTAAAAAAAAAAAAATAAAGTCATTTAACTATGTTGAAGCAATAGAACACACCTAAACACATAATAAAATACATTTTTTATTAGTATTTGTCTAATTTAAAAAAATGATAAGAGCCAGTAAATCACAGGGACATGAATATGTGGCCCAAAACAGGAATGACCCATATATATATATATATACACACACTGTATATGTGTGTGTGTGTGTGTGTGTGTGTGTGTGTGTGTGTAGTCACTGGGGTGGGGAGCTTTGCACTACAGGGGAAGGAGGGTCTCTTTAATGAAGGGGTTTGCTGCCCGAGGCTAATTCAGTGTGACCCCCAGCAGTGCCGACAGCTGCACCTGTGGCCTGCTACAAAAAAGCGACTGTCCAGCTGGGAGTGGGGGTTCATTTGCGCAGGGGTGGTGGGGGAGGGGGGGTTCAAAAATACAGGAACCTGTGTTCGCCCTGCTCTGAATAAGTAACCAGCAGAGATGCTGCCAAACAATACAGCCTCTATACCCCAGAATCTATACATGTAGCCTCTATACCCCAGAATCTACACATGCAGCCTCTATACCCCAGCATCTACACATACAGCCTCTATAACCCAGCATCTGCACATACAGCCTCTGTACCCCAGCATCTACACATACAGCCTCTGTACCCCAGAATCTATACATGCAGCCTCTGTATCCCAGCATCTACACGTACAGCCTCTATAACCCAGCATCTACACATACAACCTCTGTCCCTCAGCATCTACACATACAGCCTCTATAACCCAGCATCTACACATACAGCCTTTGTACCCCAGCATCTACACGTACAGCCTCTGTACCCCAGCATCTACACATACAGCCTCTCTACCCCAGCATCTACACATACAACCTCTGTCCCTCAGCATCTACACATACAGCCTCTATAACCCAGCATCTACACATACAGCCTTTGTACCCCAGCATCTACACATACAACCTCTGTACCCCAGCATCTACACATACAGCCTCTGTACCCCAGCATCTACACATACAGCCTCTGTATCCCAGCATCTACACATACAGCCTCTATACCCCAGCATCTACACATACAGCCTCTATACCCCAGCATCTACACATATAGCCTCTATACCCCAGCATCTACACATACAGCCTCTGTACCCCAGCAGCTACACATACAGCCTCTATACCCCAGCATCTACACATACAGCCTCTATACCCCAGCATCTAAACATACAGCCTCTATATCCCAGCATCTATACATACAGCCTCTATTAGTGGTGAGAAGAAACTCCCCAGTGGGAAGAAATCTCAGGAGGAATCCGGCTAAAGTGGGGAAGCCCATCCTCCACAAGCCAGCTAATTAATAACAAAATAAAGTAAAAATAGAATAAATTGGCAACAGAGTCCCTTTAAAGTCCATCTAAACAGTGGCATCTGTAGCTCCAGGAAGTGGCATGTCGAGGATGGTGCAGAACTGGATCAGGCCTGGATCAGGACAGCAGGACAGCAGCAGCCAGCGCTCATGGTAAGGGACAGGGGTCGGATGGTCCAGGACTCAGGGTAGTGAGTGGAAAGATCCTCAGAAAGAGACACAGAAAAAAGGGGGGTGAGGCACTGGATGAAACTACTGCATATTGATAAAAATACAGTCCTGTGTCATGTTCTAAGTAAGAATTTAGGAGCAACTGGTCAGGAAACAGTAAACACCCCTCTATCCACTTCCTGCAGCACAGAGGCCCAACAATTACACCAGGCTGCAAGATCATTTTTGATTTTCTAAACACCAGTACCATATGGACCTCCCCGGTGACTAAGGCTGTAGCAAGCCCCACTGGCACCGTTAATGCATGCTCAGTGCCACCGGGTTCCACATGGATTTGCTTAACACTACACCAGTACCATATGGACCTCCCCAGTGACTAAGGCTGTTAATGCATGCTGTAGCAAGCCCCACTGGCACTGTTAATGCATGCTCAGTGCCACCGGTTCCACATGGATTTGCTTAACACTACACCAGTACCATATGGACCTCCCCAGTGACTAAGGCTGTAGCAAGCCCCACTGGCACCGTTAATGCATGCTCAGTGCCACCGGTTCCACATGGATTTACTTAACTCTGGCTTCCAATATCATCTGAACCTTCCACCTAAACTAGGTTGTAGTCAGTCCCATCAGAACCAAATAAATGTTTTTACATGACTAATCATTAACTAATCATAGGCTTGACTAAAAAGAAAAGTTTTCAGCCTACTCTTGAAGACAGAGAGTGTGTCTGAAGCCCGAATTTGTCTTGGCAGATTGTTCCATAAAATTGGCGCTTTGTAAGAGAATGCTCTCCCTCCAGTTGTAATTCTAGATATATTTGGAGTTTTCAAGTACTCAGCACCTTCTGGGCGAAGTAATCTTGGTGGGGAGTAAGGAATGAGAAGATTGCAAAGATATTCCAGGGCCAAGTCATTTAAAGCTTTGTAAGTGAGTAGTAGTATTTTGTACTCAATTCTAAATTTTACAGGCAGCCAATGAAGATGTTTGAGCACCGGGCTAATGTGATCATATTTCTTAGTCCTTGTCAGAACCCTAGCTGCAGCATTCTGCACTAATTGAAGATGTTTCAGGGCCGAGCTAGTGCAACCAGACAGTAAGATATTACAATAGTCCAGCCGAGAGGACACAAATGCGTGAACCATTTTTTCAGCGTCCTGAAGGGACAACATTTTCTGAGTTTAGACATGTTTCTCAGATGGAAAAAAGCCACTTGAATGATATTGTTGATGTGACCCTCTGAATCAAGGGTCACGCCAAGGTTTTTAACAACAGCTTTGGCAGAAACAGAGAGGCCATCTAAGTTGAGAAAAAAACTTAATGAGTCTCTAAGATGGAAATCTTACAGAGATCTTTTTGTCCCAAAGTTGGTGAACATGGGAGTGAATCCCCTGATTATTAAGTGGTTTCATTCCTTTTTAACTAACAGATCACAGCAAGTAAGGGACAATAGCTCTCTTTCTGAGTCTAAAGAGTGCAGTACTGGTGCCCCGAGGGCTGTGTGTGAGTCTAAAGAGTGCAGTACTGGTGTCCCCGAGGGCTGTGTGTGAGTCTAAAGAGTGCAGTACTGGTGTCCCCGAGGGCTGTGTGTGAGTCTAAAGAGTGCAGTACTGGTGTCCCCGAGGGCTGTGTGTGAGTCTAAAGAGTGCAGTACTGGTGTCCTGTGTGTGTGAGTTCAAAGAGTGCAGTAGGGCTGTGTGTGAGTCTAAAGAGTGCAGTACTGGTGTTCCCGAGGGCTGTGTGTGAGTCTAAAGAGTGCAGTACTGGTGTTCCTGGTGTCCCCGAGGGCTGTGTGTGAGTCCAAAGAGTGCAATACTGGTGTCCCCGAGGGCTGTGTGTGAGTCTAAAGAGTGCAATACTGGTGTCCCCGAGGGCTGTGTGTGAGTCTAAAGAGTGCAATACTGGTGTCCCCGAGGGCTGTGTGTGAGTCTAAAGAGTGCAATACTGGTGTCCCCGAGGGCTGTGTGTGAGTCTAAAGAGTGCAGTACTGGTGTCCCCGAGGGCTGTGTGTGAGTCTAAAGAGTGCAGTACTGGTGTCCCCGAGGGCTGTGTGTGAGTCTCAAAGAGTGCAGTACTGGTGTCCCCGAGGGCTGTGTGTGAGTCTAAAGTGAGTACTGGTGTTCCCGAGGGCTGTGTGTGAGTCTAAAGAGTGCAGTACTGGTGTCCCCGAGGGCTGTGTGTGAGTCTAAAGAGTGCAGTACTGGTGTCCCCGAGGGCTGTGTGTGAGTCTAAAGAGTGCAGTACTAGTGTCCCCGAGGGCTGTGTATGAGTCTAAAGAGTGCAGTACTGGTGTTCCCGAGGGCTGTGTGTGAGTCTAAAGAGTGCAGTACTGGTGTCCCCGAGGGCTGTGTGTGAGTCTAAAGAGTGCAGTACTGGTGTCCCCGAGGGCTGTGTGTGAGTCTAAAGAGTGCAGTACTGGTGTCCCCGAGGGCTGTGTGTGAGTCTAAAGAGTGCAGTACTGGTGTCCCCGAGGGCTGTGTGTGAGCTCACTTATTTTGTTTACTCTTTACACTGATGAATGCAGAAGCATGAACTCAAACAACCACATCATCAAATTCTCAGATGATACAGTTATTCTGAGCTTACTGCGCAGCAATGACTGTCACAGAGAGTTAAAATTTTGTGAGGATACAGCTCTTTTCAAATCTTGGCGTGAAAGTCACCACCTCATCCTCAACACAGGTAAAACCAAAGAAATGATATTTGATCCTCGTGGACATGTCAATCATGATCCTATCCTAATTGACAGCTGCATAATTGACCAGGTGAGCTCCTACAAGTACCTCGGTGTTTTTATGGATGACAAGCTAAAATGGTGTGACCACGTTGACCTTCTCTGTAGTAAGCTGGTTCAAACAACCCTTTTTCTCAGGATGCTGCAGCTGTTTGGTTTTGCTGAGAAGAACATGCTTTTATTCTATAATGCTGTTCTGGAAAGTATCATCAGATATGGCATGACAGCCTGGTATGGCTCCCTAACTGTACAACTACAAAACAAAACCCAAAATCCCAAGTAACAACAGTCATGAAAATTATTGGACTGACAGATTACATCCCCCTTTAATCCATCTTTGAAGATAAAGTTCTGAGACAAGCACGTAGAATTCTCGCTGACCTCACACACATACTCCATCCAGAATATGTACTCCGTCCTTCGGGCAAACGCTGTTGAAGCAGCAGATACAAAACCAACCGTTTTAAACTGTCATTCATTCCGTCATCCATAACTCTTCTGAACAATACCTGACACTGCTCTGTTATTAGGGGTTCAAGCCCATAGGGCAGAAACCCTATTGTTTTTGTGCTGGTTTATTATTATTATTATTATTATTATTATTTTTTTCTACTTCAGAAACAAGCCAAGCAAATTCCTGTGAGATGGTAAATGGTAGTGGCCTGAAATTTCGTAAATTGGTTGGAAGTTGTGTGCAAATGCTGCCCAAGCCATGTTTAACTCAAACGACCTGATGTGGGCCCTATAATTCAAGAAAAACAGTTTTTTTTTATTTTAAAGGTCATCACTCCTACGTTGTAAGTCCGATTTACACAAAACTTGGTTTTGACATTCCTTGGTCCAAACTCTACAACTTTCGCATAAGGATGCCTAAGGTCCATCATATTGGATTTTCCGCCATTTTGAATTTTTTGAAAAACACATTTTTGACATCTCCTCCTAGGCCATAGGTCCGATTCCTTCGAAATTCGCTGTGGATCATCATTGGACCAAGCTTAACAAAATTTGCATAAGGCTTTTTTAAATCTCATTTTGTTTCCAAGATATTGACCAATGAACTTCAGCAGGGGCGTGGCTAAGCACAAGCACATAAATGGACAAAAGTCAACAACCATTGGGCCAATCATCACAGAACTCACAGAATATGTCCATATAAGTGCCAGGAACATACCTTGACAGTTTCATGCAAATCAGCCCATAGGGGACGCTATAAATGCAAAAAATGGGCATGGCATGAAACAAATCAGACTATAAATCAGCAATTGTTTGTCCTATTGCCATAAAACTCACAGGATATATTCATATAAGTACCTGAAACATACGCTGAAAATTTCATTCAAATTGACAGATAGAAGGCACTATAAATGCAAAACAAAGCAGCGTGGTAAAACACAAATCAGACAATAAATCATAAATAGTTTTCCCAATCATTACAATACTCACAGGATATGTCCACATAAGAAACTGAAACATAGCCTGAAAGTTTCAATCAATCGACCAGTAGGGGGCGCCACAAATGCACAAAATTGCCAAACATAACACAAATCAGGCTATACATCTTTAGTTGTCGGTCCAATCATTACACTGGCAAAATAGGTCGACATAAATACCTGCAACATACTCTTCAAGTGGTTTTTGTCCCCCGCCGCCGCAGTAGCGAGCGGGGCGGGGGACATAGTATTCAGCTCCATCCGTCCGTCACGTCCGTCCGTCCATCTGTCATGTCCCGTTTGTTCTGAATGCGATATCTCCAGAATGTTTTGACCGATTCCATTCATCTTTGGTTTTAAGGTGTATTGGTGTATTTGCCGACCCCAGTCGATTTCCGTGGCCTTGGCATTATTCTCAAGGTCATTATGACCATTTTACCACTTACAAATACCTTGTCAACATGATATCTCAAGAACAGTTTGACCGATTCCATTCATCTTTGGGGTAAAGGTGTATTAAGGGGGTGCTCACAGCCCACTCGATTTACGTGACCTTGGCATTATTCTCAAGGTCTTACGACCATTTGACCACTTACAAATACCTTGTCAACATAATATCTCAAGAACGGTTTGACCGATTCCATTCATCTTTGGTGTCAAGGTGTATTAGGGGCGGGGGACATAGTATTCAGCTCCATCTGTCCGGCCGTCCGTCCGTCCGTCACATCCCGTTTGTTGTGAACGCGATATCTCAAGAACAGTTTGACTGATTCCAATCATTTTTGGTATCAAGATGTATTGGTGTGATACGGCGACCCCAGTCGCTTTCCGTGACCTTGGCATTATTCTCAAGATCATTACAACTATTTGCCCACTTACAAATACCTTGTCAACATGATATCTCAAGAACGATTTGACCGATTCCATTCATCTTTGGGGTAAAGGTGTATTAGTGGGGCGCTCACAGCCCACTCGATTTACGTGACCTTGCCATCATTCTCAAGGTCATTACGACCATTTGACCACTTACAAATACCTTGTCAACATGATATCTCAAGAACGGTTTGACCGATTCCATTCATCTTTGGTGTCAAGGTGTATAAGGGCGGGGACATAGTATTCAGCGCCATCTGTTCGCCATCCGTCCGTCCGCCCCGCTTTGTTGTGAACCCGATATCTCAAGAATGGTTTGACCGATTCCATTCATCTTTGGATTCAAGGTGTATTTGTGACGGGGGACCTAGTATTCAGCCCTGTCTGTCCGTCTGTCCGTCATGTTCCGTTTGTTGTGAACGCGATATCTCAAGAACAGTTTGACTGATTCCATTCATCTTTGGTGTCAAGGTGTATTAGGGGAGTGCTCACAGCCCACTCGATTTACGTGACCTTGCCATTATTCTCAAGGTCATTACGACCATTTGACCATTTTACAAATACCTTGTCAACATGATATCTCAAGAACGGTTTGACCGATTCCATTCATCTTTGGTGTCAAGGTGTATTAGGGCGGGGACATAGTATTCAGCTCCATCCGTATGGCCGTCCGGCCTGTCCCATCCCGTTTTGTTGTGAACGCGATATCTCAAGAACAGTTTGACCGATTCGATTCATCTTTGGTTTCAAGGTGTATTAGGGGCGGGGGACATAGTATTCAGCTCCGTCCGTCCCTCCATCATGTCCTGTTTGTTGTGAACGCGATATCTCAAGAACGGTTTGACCGATTCCATTCATCTTTGGTGTCGAGGTGTATCAGGGTCGGCGGACATAGTATTTAGCTCTGTCAGTCCGTCCATCCGGTCGTCCGTCCGTGACATCCCGTTTGTTGTGAGCGCGAAATCTCAAGAACGCTTTGACCGATTTAATTCATCTTTGGCTTCAATGTGTATTTGTGTGATACGCCGACCCCAGTCGTTTTCCGTCACCTGGCGGGGGACATGGCCACGTTTAGTGGCAGCACTTGTTAATTAAGCTGTTAAAGCTTTCAACTACTAATGGTCTTTCTTGGCTTAAACCCTGGAATTGCCGCTTGCGGCTATATTTATTATTATTATTTCTTTTCTTCTTCAGAAATGTTTTCACAAATTCCCATGAGATTATAAATGGTAGAGACCTGAAATTTTGCACATTGGTTGAAAGTTTTGTGCAAATGCTTCCTAAGGCATGTTTAACTCAATTGGCCTGATGGGGGCGCTATAATGCAAGAAAAACATTATTTCACTTTAAAGGTCATAACTCCTACGTTGTATGTCCAATTTACACAAAACTTGGTATAGACATTCCTTGGTCCAAACACACAACAATCTCATAAGAAGCCCTGAGGTCCGTCATATAAGATTTTCCGCCATTTTGAATTTTTTAAAAAACACATTTTTTAGATCTCCTCCTAGGCCGTTAGTCCGATTCCTTTGAAATTCGCTATGGATCATCAATAGACCAGGCTTATCAAAAGTTTCATAAGGCTTTTTGAAATCTCATTTTGTTTTGCAAGATATTGGCCAATGAACTTCAGTAGGGGCGTGGCTTAGCACATAAATGGACAAAAGTCAATAACCATTGGGCCAATCATCACAGAACTCGCAGGTATGTCCATATAAGTACCAGGAACAAATCTTGACAGTTTCATGCAAATCAGCACATAGGGGGCGCTATAAATACAAAAAATGGGCATGGCATGACACAAATCAGACTATAAATCAGCAATTGTTTGTCCTATAGCCATGAAACTCACATTATATATTTATATAAGTACCTGTAACATACGCTGAAAATTTCATTCAAATTGACTGATAGGGGGCGCTATAAATGCAAAACAAAGCAGCGTGGTAAAACACAAACCAGACTATAAATCATAAATAGTTTTCCCAATCATTTCAAAACTCACAGGATATGTCCACATAAGAACCTGAAACATAGCCTGAAAGTTTCAATCAAATTGACCCCTTGGGGGCAGCACAAATGCAAAAAAGGGGCGTGGTATTACACAAATCAGATTATAAATCAGAAATTATTTGTCCTATCGCCACAAAACTTACAAGATATGTCCACATAAATACCTGAAACATACCTGAACAGTTTCATAGCAATCTACCTCAAGGGGGAGCTACAAATGCACAAAATAGCCTAACATAACATAAATCAGATTATACATCTTAAGTTCTTGGTCCAATCATTACACTGGGAAAATAGGTCCACATAAATACTTGCAACATACTCTTAAAGTGGTTTTTAATCAAGCTGTTTAAGCTTTCAACTACTAATGGTCTTTCTTGGCCTGAACCCCAGAATTACCGCTTGCGGCTATATTTATTATCATTATTATTTCTTTTCTTCTTCAGAAATGTTTTCGCAAATTCCTGTGAGATGGTAAATGGCAGACCTGAAATTTTGCAAGTTGGTTGGAAGTAGTGGAAAAATGCTGCCAAAGCCATTTTTAACCCAATCGGCCTGATTGGGGCACTATAATACAAGAAAAACAGTTTTTCACTTTCAAGGTCGTTACTCCTACGCTGTAAGTCCGATTTACATGAAACTTGGTAGAAACATTTCTTGGTCTAAACTTTACAACTTTCTCATAAGGACCTCTAGATCCACCATATTGGAGATTCCGCCATTCTGAATTTTTTGAAAAACAAATTTTTGACATCTCCTCCTAGGCTGTAGTTCTGATTCCTTCGAAATTCACTGTGGATCATCATTGGACCAAGCTTATCTAAAATTGCATACGGCTTTTTTGAAATCTCATTTTGTTTCCAAGATATTGACCAATGAACTTCAGCAGGGGTGTGGTTTAGCACATAAATGGAGAAAAGTCAATAACCATTGGGCCAATCATCACCAAACTCACAGGATATGTCCATATAAGAACCAGGAACATACCTGGACAGTTCCATGCAAATTGGCCCATAGGGGACAATATAAATGCCAAAAATGGGCATGGCATGACACAAATCAGACTATAAATCAGCAATTGTTTGCCCTATCGCCACAAAACTTGCAGGATATGTCCACATAAATACCTGAAACATACCTTTACAGTTTTATAGCAATCAACCACAAGGGGGAGCTACAAATGCACAAAATAGCCTAACATAACACAAATCAGACTATACATCATAAGTTGTTGGTCCACTCATTACACTGGCAAAATAGGTCCACATAAATACCTGCAACATATTCTTTAAATGGTTTTTAATGAAGCTGTTAAAGCTTTCAACTACTAATGGTCTTTCTTGGCTTGAACCCTGGAATTGCCGCTTGCGGCTATATGTATAATTATTATTTCTTTTCTTCTTCAGAAATGTTTTCGCAAATTCCTGTGAGATGGTAAATGGTAGAGACCTGAAATTTTGCAAATTGGTTGAAAGTTTTGTGCAAATGCTGCCCAAGCCATTTTTAAATCAATCGGCTTGATGGGGGTGCTATAATTCAAGAAAAACAGTTTTTCACTTTAAAGGTCATAACTCCTAAGCTGTATGTAGGATTTACACGAAACTTAGACATTCCTTGGTCCAAACTCTACAACACTCCAAAGAAGCCGTTGAGATCCGCCATATTGAATTTTCCGCCATTTTGAATTTTTTGAAAAACACATTTCTGACATCGCCTCCTAGGCCGTTGGTCCGATTTCTTTGAAATTCGCTGTGGATCATCATTGGACCAAGCGTACCAAAATTTATTTAAGGCTTGTTAAAATCTCATTTTGTTTCCTAGATATTGACCAATGTACTTCAGTAGGGGCGTGGCTTAGCACATAAATGAACAAAAGTCAACAACCATTGGGCCAATCATCACGGAATTCGCAGAATATGTCCATTTAAGTACCAGGAACATACCTTGACAGTTTCATGCAAATCTGCCCATAGGGAGCGCTATAAATGCAAAAAATGGGCATGGCATGACACAAATCAGACTATCAATCAGCAATTGTTTGTCCTATAGCCATAAAACTCACAGGATATGTTTCATTCAAATTGACTGATAGGGGGCGCTATAAATGCAAAACAAAGCAGAGTGGTATAACACAAATCAGACTATAAATCATAAATTGTTTTCCCAATCATTACAAAACTCACAGCATATGTCCACATAAGAACCTGAAACATAGCCTGAAAGTTTCAATCAAATTGACCGGTAGGGGGCAGCACAAATGCAAAAAAGGGGCGTGGTATTACACAAATCAGATTATAATTCAGAAATTGTTTGTTCTATCGCCACAAAACTTGCAGGATATGTCCACATAAATACCTGAAACATACCTGAACAGTTTCATAGCAATCAACCACAAAGGGGAGCTACAAATGCACAAAATAGCCTAACATAAAACAAATCAGACTATACATCATAAGTCGTTGGTCCAATCATTGCATTGGCAAAATAGGTCCATATAAATACCTGCAACAAACTCTTAAAGTGGTTTTTAATTAAGCTGTTAAAGCTTTCAACTACTAATGGTCTTTCTTTGCTTGAACCCCGGAATTGCCGCTTGTGGCTATATTTCTTTTTTGTTATTTATTTTGTTATTTATTACCCAGGTTGTTATTGTGGACAATGTGCAATACAGCTTTTGTGATTTGTAACTCTTTTACTCATTTTATTCACTTTGTTATTTTTAATCCAGGTTTTTTTATCCTAGCGACAAAGTACAATCGTGAGCTCTCCGAGACTCTCTGCCCCCGTGCACTCACCTCTGCTGCCTGTAACCTGTTGTCACTGTGTACTTTATCCCTTGTCCGTTATAATTGTGTCTTGTACATATTGTTGTGTTGTATTTTGTAATTGTGCAGCTGTATCTGGCACTTTTAGCCCACAAAGAATTTCCCTCAGGAAAATAAAGTATATCTAATCTAATCTAAGAGATTTGGGACCAATATTTCAGTTTTATCTGGATTTAGTGAAAGAAAATTTTGCGTCATTCATGCTTTAACAGCTTTAAGACACATATTTCATCTAGTTACCAGATCATTTTCACTCGGCTTTAAGGATATATAGAGCTGCGTGTCGTCTGCATAATAATGGTATTTAAAATCATGTCTACTTATGATATTTCCAAGGGGAAGCATGTATAGAGAAAAAAGCTAAGGGCCCAGAACAGATCCTTGAGATATTCCAAAGTTTACCTTGGAATACTCTGAACATTTGTTATTTACCCAGACGAACTGAGATCTATCGGACAGATAAGACTTAAACCACAAAAGGGCAAGTCCTACTAACTAATTATTCTAGCCTATGAAGAAGAATACGGTGGTCTACAGTGTCAAAGGCAGCACTTAAATCAAGAAAGACGAGAACAGAGATGCAGCCACTATCCATGGAGAAATGATTTCTAATTCTCACATGCACATTTTGACATTTAACAGATGACCACTGGAAAGGCAGTCCGGAGATTTAATTCTACTAATCCCCAAATTTACCCCACACACATTTCCATATGGATTATAGAATTATCTGTTCTGTCATAAATTTCACAGTTTCTTCAGAATTTTTTTCTGCACATTTAGTTTTATGTAACACAGCACAGCATCAGAGCTGCACATCACACACAGCTCATGTGAGTGAGCACAGCACAGCATCAGAGCTGCACATCACACACAGCTCATGTGAGTGACACAGCACAGCACAGCATCAGAGCTGCACATCACACACAGCTCATGTGAGGGACACAGCACAGCACAGCATCAGAGCTGCACATCACACACAGCTCATGTGAGTGACACAGCACAGCATCAGAGCTGCACATCACACACAGCTCATGTGAGGTGACACACACAGCACAGCATCAGAGCTGCACATCACACACAGCTCATGTGAGTGACACAGCACAGCATCAGAGCTGCACATCACACACAGCTCATGTGAGGGACACAGCACAGCATCAGAGCTGCACATCACACACAGCTCATGTGAGGGACACAGCACAGCACAGCATCAGAGCTGCACATCACACACAGCTCATGTGAGTGACACAGCACAGCATCAGAGCTGCACATCACACACAGCTCATGTGGTGACACACAGCACAGCATCAGAGCTGCACAACACACACAGCTCATGTGAGTGACACAGCACAGCATCAGAGCTGCACATCACACACAGCTCATGTGAGTGACACAGCACAGCACAGCATCAGAGCTGCACATCACACACAGCTCATGTGAGTGACACAGCACAGCACAGCATCAGAGCTGCACATCACACACAGCTCATGTGGAGTGACACAGCACAGCACAGCATCAGAGCTGCACATCACACACAGCTCATGTGAGGGACAGCACAGCACAGCATCAGAGCTGCACATCACACACAGCTCATGTGAGTGACACAGCACAGCATCAGAGCTGCACATCACACACAGCTCATGTGAGTGACACAGCACAGCACAGCATCAGAGCTGCTCATCACACACAGCTCATGTGAGTGACACAGCACAGCACAGCATCAGAGCTGCACATCACACACAGCTCATGTGAGGGACACAGCACAGCACAGCATCAGAGCTGCACATCACACACAGCTCATGTGAGGGACACAGCACAGCACAGCATCAGAGCTGCACATCACACACAGCTCATGAGTGACACAGCACAGCACAGCATCAGAGCTGCACATCACACACAGCTCATGTGAGTGACACAGCACAGCACAGCATCAGAGCTGCACATCACACACAGCTCATGTGAGTGACACAGCACAGCACAGCATCAGAGCTGCACATCACACACAGCTCATGTGAGTGACACAGCACAGCACAGCATCAGAGCTGCACATCACACACAGCTCATGTGAGGACACAGACACAGCACATCACACAGCATCAGAGCTGCACATCACACACAGCTCATGTGAGGACACAGCACAGCACAGCACAGCATCAGCATCTGCTCACACACACAGCTCATGAGTGACACAGCACAGCACAGCATCAGAGCTGCACATCACACACAGCTCATGTGAGGACACAGCACAGCACAGCATCAGAGCTGCACATCACACACAGCTCATGTGAGGGACACACACACAGCACAGCATCAGAGCTGCACATCACACACAGCTCATGTGAGGGACACAGCACAGCACAGCATCAGAGCTGCACATCACACACAGCTCATGTGAGGGACACAGCACAGCACAGCATCAGAGCTGCACATCACACACAGCTCATGTGAGTGACACAGCACAGCACAGCATCAGAGCTGCACATCACACACAGCTCATGAGTGACACACACAGCACAGCATCAGAGCTGCACATCACACACAGCTCATGTGGGACACAGCACAGCACAGCATCAGAGCTGCACATCACACACAGCTCATGTGAGGGACACAGCACAGCACAGCATCAGAGCTGCACATCACACACAGCTCATGTGGTGACACAGCACAGCACAGCATCAGAGCTGCACATCACACACAGCTCATGTGAGGGACACAGCACAGCACAGCATCAGAGCTGCACATCACACACAGCTCATGTGAGGGACACAGCACACACACATCAGAGCTGCACATCACACACAGCCACACAGTGAGTGACACAGCACAGCACAGCATCAGAGCTGCACATCACACATCACACACAGCCAGCATCAGAGCTGCACATCACACACAGCACAGTGACACAGCACAGCATCAGAGCTGCACATCACACACACAGCATGTGTGAGAGACACAGCACAGCACAGCATCAGAGCTGCACATCACACACAGCTCATGTGAGGGACACAGCACAGCACAGCATCAGAGCTGCACATCACACACAGCTCATGTGAGTGACACAGCACAGCACAGCATCAGAGCTGCACATCACACACAGCTCATGTGAGTGACACAGCACAGCATCAGAGCTGAGCATCATCACACACAGCTCATGTGGGTGACACAGCACAGCACAGCATCAGAGCTGCACATCACACACAGCTCATGTGAGGACACAGCAGCATCAGAGCTGCACATCACACACAGCTCATGTGAGTGACAGCACAGCACAGCATCAGAGCTGCACATCACACACAGCTCATGTGAGTGACACAGCACAGCACAGCATCAGAGCTGCACATCACACACAGCTCATGTGAGTGACACAGCACAGCACAGCATCAGAGCTGCACATCACACACAGCTCATGTGAGTGACACAGCACAGCACAGCATCAGAGCTGCACATCACACACAGCTCATGTGAGTGACACAGCACAGCATCAGAGCTGCACATCACACACAGCTCATGTGAGGGACACAGCACAGCACAGCATCAGAGCTGCACATCACACACAGCTCATGTGAGTGACACAGCACAGCACAGCATCAGAGCTGCACATCACACACAGCTCATGTGAGTGACACAGCACAGCATCAGAGCTGCACATCACACACAGCTCATGTGGGGACACAGCACAGCACAGCATCAGAGCTGCACATCACACACAGCTCTCATGTGAGGACACAGCACAGCATCAGCACAGCATCACACACAGCACAGCTGCACATCACACACAGCTCATGTGAGTGACACAGCACAGCACAGCATCAGAGCTGCACATCACACACAGCTCATCACACACAGCTCATGACAGTGACACAGCACAGCACAGCATCAGAGCTGCTCATCACACACAGCTCATGTGAGGGACACAGCACAGCACAGCATCAGAGCTGCACATCACACACAGCTCATGAGTGAGGGACATCAGCTGCACATCACACAGCATCAGAGCTGCACATCAGCACACATCACCACAGCTCATGTGAGGGACACAGCACAGCACAGCAGCATCAGCAGCTGCACATCACACACAGCTCATGTGAGGGACACAGCACAGCACAGCATCAGAGCTGCACATCACACACAGCTCATGTGAGTGACACAGCACAGCACAGCATCAGAGCTGCATCATCACACACAGCTCATGTGTGGGACACAGCACAGCACAGCATCAGAGCTGCACATCACACACAGCTCATGTGAGTGACACAGCACAGCACAGCATCAGAGCTGCACATCACACACAGCTCATGTGAGGACACAGCACAGCACAGCATCAGAGCTGCACATCACACACAGCTCATGTGTGAGTGACACAGCACAGCATCAGAGCTGCACATCACACACAGCTCATGTGGGTGACACAGCACAGCACAGCATCAGAGCTGCACATCACACACAGCTCATGAGGGACACAGCACAGCACAGCATCAGAGCTGCACATCACACACAGCTCATGTGAGTGACACAGCACACATCAGAGCTGCACATCAGCATCAGAGCTGCACATCAGAGCTGCACACACACACAGCTCATGTGAGTGACACAGCACAGCACAGCATCAGAGCTGCACATCACACACAGCTCATGAGGGACACAGCACAGCACAGCATCAGAGCTGCACATCACACACAGCTCATGTGAGGGACACAGCACAGCACAGCATCAGAGCTGCACATCACACACAGCTCATGTGTGAGTGACACAGCACAGCACAGCATCAGAGCTGCACATCACACACAGCTCATGTGGTGACACAGCACAGCACAGCATCAGAGCTGCACATCACACACAGCTCATGTGAGTGACACAGCACAGCACAGCATCAGAGCTGCACATCACACACAGCTCATGTGTGAGTGACACAGCACAGCACAGCATCAGAGCTGCACATCACACACAGCTCATGTGTGAGTGACACAGCACAGCACAGCATCAGAGCTGCACATCACACACAGCTCATGTGGAGTGACACAGCACAGCATCAGAGCTGCACATCACACACAGCTCATGTGAGTGACACAGCACAGCACAGCATCAGAGCTGCACATCACACACAGCTGTGTGAGGGACACAGCACAGCACAGCATCAGAGCTGCACATCACACACAGCTCATGTGAGGGACACAGCACAGCACAGCATCAGAGCTGCACATCACACACACAGCTCATGTGAGTGACACAGCACAGCACAGCATCAGAGCTGCACATCACACACAGCTCATGTGAGGTGACACAGCACAGCACAGCATCAGAGCTGCACATCACACACAGCTCATGTGGGACACAGCACAGCACAGCATCAGAGCTGCACATCACACACAGCTCATGTGAGGACACACACAGCACAGCATCAGAGCTGCACATCACACACAGCTCATGTGAGGGACACAGCACAGCACAGCATCAGAGCTGCACATCACACACAGCTCATGTGAGGACACAGCACAGCACAGCATCAGCACAGCATCACACAGCATCAGAGCTGCACATCACACACAGCATCAGAGCTGCACATCACACAGCAGCTCACAGCACACAGCAGCACATCAGCTGCACATCACAGCTCATGTGAGGGACACAGCACAGCACAGCATCAGAGCTGCACATCACACACAGCTCATGTGAGGTGACAGCACAGCACAGCATCAGAGCTGCACATCACACACAGCTCATGTGAGTGACACAGCACAGCACAGCATCAGAGCTGCACATCACACACAGCTCATGTGAGGTGACACAGCACAGCACAGCATCAGAGCTGCACATCACACACAGCTCATGTGAGTGACACAGCACAGCAGCATCAGAGCTGCACATCACATCAGCTCATGTGAGCTCACAGCACAGCATCAGAGCTGCACATCACACACAGCTCATGTGAGAGGACACAGCACAGCACAGCATCAGAGCTGCACACATCACACACAGCTCATGTGAGTGACACAGCACAGCACAGCATCAGAGCTGCATCACACACAGCTCATGTGAGTGACACAGCACAGCACAGCATCAGAGCTGCACATCACACACAGCTCATGTGTGACACAGACACAGCAGCACAGCATCAGAGCTGCACATCACACACAGCTCATGTGGGACACAGCACAGCACAGCATCAGAGCTGCACATCACACACAGCTCAGCTCATGTGTGAGGACACAGCACAGCACAGCAGCACAGCTCATGTGAGTGACACTGCAGCATCAGAGCTGCACATCACACACAGCTCATGTGAGTGACACAGCACAGCATCAGAGCTGCACATCACACACAGCTCATGTGAGTGACACAGCACAGCACAGCATCAGAGCTGCACATCACACACAGCTCATGTGAGTGACACAGCACAGCATCAGAGCTGCACATCACACACAGCTCATGTGGGACACAGCACAGCACAGCATCAGAGCTGCACATCACACACAGCTCATGTGAGTGACACAGCACAGCACAGCATCAGAGCTGCACATCACACACAGCTCATGTGAGGTGACACAGCACAGCACAGCATCAGAGCTGCACATCACACACAGCTCATGTGAGGGACACAGCACAGCACAGCATCAGAGCTGCACATCACACACAGCTCATGTGAGTGACACAGCACAGCACAGCATCAGAGCTGCACATCACACACAGCTCATGTGGGACACAGCACAGCACAGCATCAGAGCTGCACATCACACACAGCTCATGTGAGTGACACAGCACAGCATCAGAGCTGCACATCACACACAGCTCATGTGAGGACACAGCACAGCACAGCATCAGAGCTGCACATCACACACAGCTCATGTGAGTGACACAGCACAGCACAGCACAGCATCAGAGCTGCACATCACACACAGCTCATGTGAGGGACACAGCACAGCACAGCATCAGAGCTGCACATCACACACAGCTCATGTGTGAGGACACAGCACATCACAGCATCAGAGCTGCACATCACACACAGCTCATGTGAGTGACACAGCACAGCACAGCATCAGAGCTGCACATCACACACAGCTCATGTGAGGGACACAGCACAGCACAGCATCAGAGCTGCACATCACACACAGCTCATGTGAGGGACACAGCACAGCACAGCATCAGAGCTGCACATCACACACAGCTCATGTGAGGGACACAGCACAGCACAGCATCAGAGCTGCACATCACACACAGCTCATGTGAGGGACACAGCACAGCACAGCATCAGAGCTGCACATCACACACAGCTCATGTGAGTGACACAGCACAGCACAGCACAGCATCAGAGCTGCACATCACACACAGCTCATGTGAGGGACACACAGCACAGCATCAGAGCTGCACATCACACACAGCTCATGTGAGTGACACAGCACAGCATCAGCATCATCACACACAGCACAGGACACAGCACAGCACAGCATCAGAGCTGGGACACAGCACAGCACAGCATCAGAGCTGCACATCACACACAGCTCATGTGACACACAGCACAGCTCATGTGAGTGACACAGCACAGCACAGCATCAGAGCTGCACATCACACACAGCTCATGTGAGGGGACACAGCACAGCACAGCATCAGAGCTGCACATCACACAGCCTCATGTGTGACACAGCACAGCACAGCATCAGAGCTGCACATCACACACAGCTCATCAGGGGTGACACAGCACAGCACAGCATCAGAGCTGCACATCACACACAGCTCATGTGAGTGGACACACACAGCATCAGCTGCACATCACACACAGCTCATGTCACACACAGCATCAGAGCTGCACATCACACACAGCACAGCACAGCATCAGAGCTGCATCATGCACACACACAGCTCATGTGAGTGACACAGCACAGCACAGCATCAGAGCTGCACATCACACACAGCTCATGTGAGGGACACAGCACAGCACAGCATCAGAGCTGCACATCACACACAGCTCATGTGAGTGACACAGCACAGCACAGCATCAGAGCTGCACATCACACACAGCTCATGTGAGTGACACAGCACAGCACAGCATCAGAGCTGCACATCACACACAGCTCATGTGAGGGACACAGCACAGCACAGCATCAGAGCTGCACATCACACACAGCTCATGTGAGGGACACAGCACAGCACAGCATCAGAGCTGCACATCACACACAGCTCATGTGAGTGACACAGCACAGCACAGCATCAGAGCTGCACATCACACACAGCTCATGTGAGTGACACAGCACAGCATCAGAGCTGCACATCACACACAGCTCATGTGAGTGACACAGCACAGCACAGCATCAGAGCTGCACATCACACACAGCTCATGTGAGGGACACAGCACAGCACAGCATCAGAGCTGCACATCACACACAGCTCATGTGAGTGACACAGCACAGCACAGCATCAGAGCTGCACATCACACACAGCTCATGTGAGTGACACAGCACAGCACAGCATCAGAGCTGCACATCACACACAGCTCATGTGAGGTGACACAGCACAGCACAGCATCAGAGCTGCACATCACACACAGCTCATGTGAGGGACACAGCACAGCACAGCATCAGAGCTGCACATCACACACAGCTCATGTGGGACACAGCACAGCATCAGAGCTGCACATCACACACAGCTCATCATGTGGTGACACAGCACAGCACAGCATCAGAGCTGCACATCACACACAGCTCATGTGAGTGACACAGCACAGCACAGCATCAGAGCTGCACATCACACACAGCTCATGTGAGTGACACAGCACAGCACAGCATCAGAGCTGCACATCACACACAGCTCATGTGAGGGACACAGCACAGCACAGCATCAGAGCTGCACATCACACACAGCTCTCATGTGACACAGACACAGCACAGCATCAGAGCTGCACATCACACACAGCTCATGTGAGGGACACAGCACAGCACAGCATCAGAGCTGCACATCACACACAGCTCATGTGAGTGACACAGCACAGCACAGCATCAGAGCTGCACATCACACACAGCTCATGTGAGTGACAGCACAGCACAGCATCAGAGCTGCACATCACACACAGCTCATGTGAGTGACACAGCACAGCACAGCATCAGAGCTGCACATCACACACAGCTCATGTGAGTGACACAGCACAGCACAGCATCAGAGCTGCACATCACACACAGCATGTGAGTGTGACACACACACAGCATCAGAGCTGCATCACACAGCACATCACATCACACACAGCTCATGTGAGGACACACACAGCACAGCATCAGAGCTGCACATCACACACAGCTCATGTGAGTGACACAGCACAGCACAGCACAGCATCAGAGCTGCACATCACACACAGCTCATGTGAGGGACACAGCACAGCACAGCATCAGAGCTGCACATCACACACAGCTCATGTGAGTGACACAGCACAGCACAGCATCAGAGCTGCACATCACACACAGCTCATGTGAGTGAGCACAGCACAGCATCAGAGCTGCACATCACACACAGCTCATGTGAGGACACAGCACAGCACAGCATCAGAGCTGCACATCACACACAGCTCATGTGAGGACACAGCACAGCACAGCATCAGAGCTGCACATCACACACAGCTCATGTGGTGACACAGCACAGCATCAGAGCTGCACATCACACACAGCTCATGTGAGGGACACACAGCAGCACAGCATCAGAGCTGCACATCACACACAGCTCATGTGAGTGACACAGCACAGCACAGCATCAGAGCTGCACATCACACACAGCTCATGTGAGGGACACAGCACAGCACAGCATCAGAGCTGCACATCACACACAGCTCATGTGAGGGACACAGCACAGCACAGCATCAGAGCTGCACATCACACACAGCTCATGTGAGGACACAGCACAGCACAGCATCAGAGCTGCACATCACACACAGCTCATGTGTGAGGACACAGCACAGCACAGCATCAGAGCTGCACATCACACACAGCTCATGTGAGTGACACAGCACAGCACAGCATCAGAGCTGCACATCACACACAGCTCATGTGAGTGACACAGCACAGCACAGCATCAGAGCTGCACATCACACACAGCTCATGTGAGGGACACAGCACAGCACAGCATCAGAGCTGCACATCACACACAGCTCATGTGAGGGACACAGCACAGCACAGCATCAGAGCTGCACATCACACACAGCTCATGTCATGACACAGCACAGCACAGCATCAGAGCTGCACATCACACACAGCTCATGTGAGTGACACAGCACAGCACAGCATCAGAGCTGCACATCACACACAGCTCATGTGAGGGACACAGCACAGCACAGCATCAGAGCTGCACATCACACACAGCTCATGTGAGTGCACAGCACAGCACATCACACACATGTGAGGGACACAGCACAGCATCAGAGCTGCACATCACACACAGCTCATGTGAGGGACAGCACACACAGCATCAGAGCTGCACATCACACACAGCTCATGTGAGGTGACACAGCACAGCACAGCATCAGAGCTGCACATCACACACAGCTCATGTGAGTGACACAGCACAGCACAGCATCAGAGCTGCACATCACACACAGCTCATGTGAGTGACACAGCACAGCACAGCATCAGAGCTGCACATCACACACAGCTCATGTGGGGGACACAGCACAGCACAGCATCAGAGCTGCACATCACACACAGCTCATGTGAGTGACACAGCACAGCACAGCATCAGAGCTGCACATCACACACAGCTCATGTGGTGACACACAGCACACAGCATCAGAGCTGCACATCACACACAGCTCATGTGAGGGACACAGCACAGCACAGCATCAGAGCTGCTCATCACACACAGCTCATGTGAGGGACACAGCACAGCACAGCATCAGAGCTGCACATCACACACAGCTCATGTGAGTGACACAGCACAGCACAGCATCAGAGCTGCACATCACACACAGCTCATGTGAGTGACACAGCACAGCACAGCATCAGAGCTGCACATCACACACAGCTCATGTGAGGACACAGCACAGCACAGCATCAGAGCTGCACATCACACACAGCTCATGTGAGTGACACAGCACACACATCATCAGAGCTGCACATCACACACAGCTCATGTGAGTGACACAGCACAGCACAGCATCAGAGCTGCACATCACACACAGCTCATGTGAGTGACACAGCACAGCACAGCATCAGAGCTGCACATCACACACAGCTCATGTGAGGGACACAGCACAGCACAGCATCAGAGCTGCACATCACACACAGCTCATGTGAGGGACACAGCACAGCATCAGAGCTGCACATCACACACAGCTCATGTGAGGGACACAGCACAGCACAGCATCAGAGCTGCACATCACACACAGCTCATGTGAGGGACACAGCACAGCATCAGAGCTGCACATCACACACAGCTCATGTGAGGGACACAGCACAGCACAGCATCAGAGCTGCACATCACACACAGCTCATGTGAGACACAGCACAGCACAGCATCAGAGCTGCACATCACACACAGCTCATGTGAGGGACACAGCACAGCACAGCATCAGAGCTGCACATCACACACAGCTCATGTGAGGGACACAGCACAGCACAGCATCAGAGCTGCACATCACACACAGCTCATGTGAGGACACACACAGCACAGCATCAGAGCTGCACATCACACACAGCTCATGTGGGTGACACAGCACAGCACAGCATCAGAGCTGCACATCACACACAGCTCATGTGAGGGACACAGCACAGCACAGCATCAGAGCTGCACATCACACACAGCTCATGTGAGTGACACAGCACAGCACAGCACAGCATCAGAGCTGCACATCACACACAGCTCATGTGAGTGACACAGCACAGCACAGCATCAGAGCTGCACATCACACACAGCTCATGTGGGACACAGCACAGCACAGCATCAGAGCTGCACATCACACACAGCTCATGTGAGTGACACAGCACAGCACAGCATCAGAGCTGCACATCACACACAGCTCATGTGAGGGTGACACAGCACAGCAGCATCAGAGCTGCACATCACACACAGCTCATGTGAGGACACAGCACAGCACAGCATCAGAGCTGCACATCACACACACAGCTCATGTGAGTGACACAGCACAGCACAGCATCAGAGCTGCACATCACACACAGCTCATGTGAGGGACACAGCACAGCACAGCATCAGAGCTGCACATCACACACAGCTCATGTGAGGGACACAGCACAGCACAGCATCAGAGCTGCACATCACACACACAGCTCATGTGAGTGACACAGCAGCAGAGCAGCATCAGAGCTGCACATCACACACAGCTCATGTGAGTGACACAGCACACACAGCATCAGAGCACAGCATCAGAGCTGCACATCACACACAGCTCATGTGAGTGACACAGCACAGCACAGCATCAGAGCTGCACATCACACACAGCTCATGAGTGACACAGCACAGCAGCAGCACACACAGCATCAGCACAGCTGCACATCACACACAGCTCATGTGAGGGACACAGCACAGCACAGCATCAGAGCTGCACATCACACACAGCTCATGTGAGGGACACAGCACAGCACAGCATCAGAGCTGCACATCACACACAGCTCATGTGAGTGACACAGCACAGCACAGCATCAGAGCTGCACATCACACACAGCTCATGTGAGGGACACAGCACAGCACAGCATCAGAGCTGCACATCACACACAGCTCATGTGAGGGACACAGCACAGCACAGCATCAGAGCTGCACATCACACACAGCTCATGTGAGTGACACAGCACAGCACAGCATCAGAGCTGCACATCACACACAGCTCATGTGAGTGACACAGCACAGCACAGCATCAGAGCTGCACATCACACACAGCTCATGTGAGTGACACAGCACAGCATCAGAGCTGCACATCACACACAGCTCATGTGAGGGACACAGCACAGCACAGCATCAGAGCTGCACATCACACACAGCTCATGTGAGGGACACAGCACAGCACAGCATCAGAGCTGCACATCACACACAGCTCATGTGAGGGACACAGCACAGCATCAGAGCTGCACATCACACACAGCTCATGTGAGTGACACAGCACAGCATCAGAGCTGCACATCACACACAGCTCATGTGAGGGACACAGCACAGCACAGCATCAGAGCTGCACATCACACACAGCTCATGTGAGGGACACAGCACAGCACAGCATCAGAGCTGCACATCACACACAGCTCATGTGAGGGACACAGCACAGCATCAGAGCTGCACATCACACAGAAATATTGCCCCTACAATAAAAGCACGTCTCTGCTGCTCCTTTGAAGTTTTTCTGTATTTATTTTGCTGGGCTGCTTTTACTCTAATTATGAATCTCGGGGGATTAGTGACGGTCCGATGCTTTGAGTCTCGCGCCGCTGTGCACACTTCATATTCTCCCATTTTCCCAGAGCGGATATTGTATTTAGCTGCAGTACCCCGCCCCACACACACACACACACACACACACACACACATGCACTTATACACGCACACACCCACATGCGCTTTTACATGCATACACACACACACATACACACACTTTCTCAAATGCACATGCGTGCGCACGCACACACACACACACACACAAAAGAGGTTGTGGTGCGGGTTACCATTGCAAATTAAGGTTTGTGTGTTTGTGCATGATTGTGAGTCTGTGTTATTCTTTGGGTATGTTCGTTTGTATGTGTGTGTGTGTGTGTGCGTTTGCGTATGTATGCACGTATATGTCTATGCGTGTGCTCACGTGTGTGTGTGTGTGTTTGTGTATGTATGCACGTGTGTGTGTGTGTGTGTGTGTGTGTGTGTGTGCTCGCATGTGTGTTTGTGTGTGTGTGTATGTGTGGGGTTTGGCATGGCTGGTTTTGTGAACTCCATAGTACAACAGAAGGAAACGCTTTGTGTTTGGCATTTTTATTCAGATTTATTCTGCCAGTGGAGCGCAGCGTAATCCCTTCACACTTCCACACACAAATCTCCGCGACCCGCCAACTCGCGAACACAGGGCAGGACTTACTGATCTCAGAGCAGCGGTAATTAGAGAGAGAGAGAGAGAAAGAGGGAGAGAGAGAGAGAGAGAATGTCTGCTGCAGCATAACAAATACAGATCTATGACACATGACATCCAGTATGTACTTTTCAGATACCCACACACACATGCACACACAGTGCTCTGCTGTGCTGTACATATTCTCTCTGCTGTCCATCATAACAGCAGGATGTCGTGCCCCAGTTCAGTTCCTGTAGATCACAGCTCCGCTCTCTGCCTCACCACTGCACTTATCTGTCAGGGATATTTTACTCCATTTTCACTGGGAGAATCCTGATGATCGCAGCCTCCATTTAAATCCTCATCTCTCAATATACGCATATTCTGAGTAAATGTCTTCTTCTCTCCACAACACTGCAGAACTTGTGAAATAGTTTGGAGAAAATCGTCGAGGGTCTGCAGAAGTGTTTTGGAGACCTGAGGACTGAAATGTTTCAGACGTGTGTTTGAGGTGGGGCAGGTGGCTGAGTGGCTGAACAAGTAAACTCACCAGCATCAGCTCATTCAAGCTCTTTACACACAGCGCTGATGCCAGATTCCACAGAGTGTAAATAATGCCTGATCTCGTACCCAGAGAGTCACTAACACCTGGGTCAGAAAGTACTAACCCTAACGCAACACCGAGGGAAGAAAGTGCTAACCCTAACCCAACACCTAGGTGAGAAAGGTTTAACCCTAACCCAGCACCTGGGTAAGAGAGTTCTAACTCAAACCCAACACCCAGGAAAGAAAGTGTTAACCCAACACCCAGGGAAAAAATGCTAACCCTAACCCAACAACTGGGTAAGATATTGTTAACCCTAACCCTAACTCTAACCCAACTCCTGGGTGAGAAAAGATTAACCCTAACCCAACACCTGGGAAAGAGAGTACGAACCCAAACCTAACACCCAGGGAAGAAAGTGTTAAAAAACAGACAGGGAAAAAGTGCTAAACCTAACCCAACACCTGGGCAATATATTGCTAAACCTAACCCTAACCCTAACCCAACACCTGGGTAAGAGAGTAATAAACCACACCCAACACCCAGGGAAGAAAGTGTTAACCCAACACCCTGGGAAGAAAGCGCTAACCAAACCCAACACCTGGGTAAGAAAGGGTTTACCCTAACCCTAACCCAACACCCAGGGAAGAAAGTGTTAACCCTAACCCAACACCTGGGTAAGAAAGTGCAGTCCCTAACCCAACACCCAGATAAAAAAAGTGCTAACCCTAACCCTAACCCAACACCCAGGTAAGAAAAATATAACAGTAACCCTAAGCCAACTCCCGGGTAAGAAAGGGCAGTCTGTAACCTTAATCCAACTCTCGGGTAAAAATTGCTAACCCTAACCCAACACCTGGGTAAGAAAATGCGAACCCTAACGCAACACCCAGGTAAGGAAGTGTTAACCCTAATCCAAGACCTAGGAAAAAAAGTGTTAACCCCAACCCTAACCCAACACGCAGGGAAGAAAGTGTTAACCCTAACCCTAACCCAACACCCGGGTAAGAAAGTGTTAACCGTAACCCTAACCCTAACCCAACACCCAGGGAACAAAGTGCTATCCCTAACCCTAACCCAACACCCAGGGAAGAAAGTCTGAACCCTAACCCAACACCTGGGTAAGAAAATGCTAACCCTAACGCAACACCCAGGGAAGAAAGTGTTAACCCTCATCCAAGACCCAGGTAAAAAAGCATTAAACCCAACCCTAACCCAACACCCGGGTAAGAGAGTGTTAA
>CM056196.1:163530190-163642690 GCA_029692085.1 Gymnothorax javanicus
GCAAAATAACCCTTAGGATTTGGGGTATAAAGGCACAATTTTTTAGACAAAAAAGACGAATTAGGTCCAGGATATGCACTTTAAGGGATTGTTTGGGCTTCCCCTATAGCCAGTTCACCAGCCACCACTGTCACACGCACTAATACCGATGGGAAACTCAGTCTCCGATTAGCCGAAACCGCTTGTCTTAGGACTGTGGGAGGAAACCGGTATATACCAACAGACGCAGGGAGGACATGCACCGGTATATACCCGCAGACATCAGGGAGGACATGCACCGGTATATACCCGCAGACGCAGGGAGGACATGCACCGGTATATACCCGCAGACGCAGGGAGGACATGCACCGGTATATACCCCGCAGACGACATGGGAAGACATGCACCGGTATATACCGTATATATACCGCAGGGGAGGACATGCACGGTATATACCAGAGGCGCAGGGAGGACATGCACCGGTATATACCCGCAGAGCGCAGGGAGGACATGCACGGTATATACCGCGGGGGAGGACATGCACCGGTGAGGGGCATGCACGGTATATACCGCCAGCGCGGTGAGGGCATGACGTATATACCCAGGGGGGGAGGACATGCGGTATATACCGCGCAGACGCAGGTAGGACATGCACATGCATATACCCGGGGAGGCACCGGTATATACCCACAGGCGGGAGGACATGCACCGGTATATACCCGCAGGCGCGGGGAGGACATGCACCGATATATACCCGATGAGCGCAGACGCAGGGAGGACATGCACCGGTATATACCCACAGACGCAGGGAGGACATGCACCGGTATATACCCGCAGACGCAGGGAGGACATGCACCGGTATATACCCGCAGACGCAGGGAGGACATGCACCGGTATATACCCGCTGACGCAGGGAGGACATGCACCGGTATATACCCACAGACGCTGGGAGGACATGCACCGGTATATACCCACAGACGCAGGGAGGACATGCACCGGTATATACCCGCAGACGCAGGGAGGACATGCACCGGTATATACCCACAGACGCAGGGAGGACATGCACCGGTATATACCCGCAGACGCAGTGAGGGCATGCTCCGGTATATACCCACAGACGCAGGGAGGACATGCATCGGTATATACCCGCAGACGCAGGTAGGACATGCACCGGTATATACCCACAGACGCAGGGAGGACATGCACCGGCATATACCCGCAGACGCAGGGAGGACATGCACCGGCATATACCCGCAGATGCAGGAAAGACATGCACCGGCATATACCCACAGACGCAGGGAGGACATGCAGACTCCACACAGAAAGGCCCCAGGCCTGATTCAAACCCATGACCACTGCACAGTTGTGCTGCCCCTTCATGAGACATTATGAGACAAAATGATGAGACACAGAGACTGAAAGCATTTCACATTTCATAAATAATTTAATTACAAAAGGGTATTTTAAAAATATTTCTACAAGAATGCAATTTTTATGTGTTTTTGTCTTCATTAAGTACATCTTGATGATTCCAAACAGGAAGGCAATCGCAGCTCAAACACTATAGCCCACCCTCTGCGTTTGGGTCAGAACACTTCACTGCTCACACAGCTTACTGATCCAGTTTCAGTGCGACTACAGGACAGGATTAAAGTCGCATAGTGGAGACATGAATGGCTGAGAGGAGAGTGGAGGGTGGGTTAAGGGGAAGTGAAAGGAATTCTGGGATATCCTACAGTGCCACCTGGCAGTTTATGCACAATGAAGAATTTAATCAAGCAGAGTTACAACCTCAGAACACCCAACCGCGACAGAGAGTGCAGTCAGTCTCTTCCTCTACTGCTGCTCCGTCATGCAAACACTCAAGGAGGAGCTGCACTGCAACCAGGCTTCTACTGCGCAGTTCGTGTGTGTGTGTGCGCGTGTGTGTGCGTGTGTGTGTATGTGTGCGAGAGAGTGTAGGTGTGTGTGTGTGTGAGTGCAAGAGAGTGTGCGTGTGTGTGTGTGTGTGTGTGAGTGCTAGAGAGTGTGTGTGTGTGTGTGTGTGTCGCGCGCAAGAGAGTGTAGGTGTGTGTGTGTGTGTGTGTGTGTGTGCTCGAGAGAGTGTAGGTGTGTGTGTGTGTGTGTGTGTATGTGCGAGAGTGTAGGTGTGTGTCTGGGTGAGTGTGTGTGTGTGTAGGTGTGTGTTTGTGTGTGTGTGAGAGTGTGTGTGAGAGAGAGTGTGTGTGTGTGTGTGTGTGTGTGTGTGTGTGAGTGTGAGTGTTTGAGAGTGTGTGTGTGTGTGTGTGTGTATCTACAGATATCAGCAGCTCCTACTGCGGCACTCTCATCTCTAAAGGTTTTGTAGATATAATCATTCCCGCTAAAGTCATGATTATTCACAAGCCTTTACCGAGATAGAGCAGAGAGACTGAGAGAACAGACCTGTCCGTCCTCTGTGGACACATCATGAATGAGATCCGCTAGCCTTTACAGAGACAGAGTGACTGAGAGTGCACACCTGTCCCTCCTCTGTGGAGACATTGTGAATGATATCCGCTAGCCTTTACTGAGACAGAGCAGAGAGACTGAGAGTACACACCTGTCCGTCCTCTGTGGACACATTATGAATCTGCTCAGCGTAGGACAAGCTGGAATAGGGTGGGGTTTCAGGAGGTCACATGATGTATAAGTGATGAACAGTGAGAAGGGCAGTAGTCCTGTACTAATGTGCTGTTGAGCAACTGAAATAAACATTTCAATAAAATCTGTATGCAGTTTCTTGTGTATTATTATTATGACTGTTACTGTTATTATTACACTGAACTAATTTGTGTTAGTAAAAGCCCTTTCAGGTTAAATTACAGGGTTTGAGATACGGGAAACAGAATTAAACTGATGAGGAACACAACAGCCTCAGCATATCATCAGCACAGGAGCCCAGGAAATGGGGTGGGGCCTCCGAACAGATTAATAACACAAGAGCCCAGAACACAGGGGGCGGGGCCTCCACAAGGGGCGGGGCGTCCTAAGGGATTAATAACACAGGAGCCAAAATCACACGGGGCAGGGCCTCCATTATGTTTTATGTTTCTTATTTTATTATTATTATTTTTATTATTTTTAAAAGCTAGCATCTGGAGTGTCCAATCAGGGAACTATGTGCAACTATCTGCCTCAGTGGGCCCTGTGGTGCAGCTCCATGATAGAGCTCTGCAGGGGGGGGGGGAATCGGCCTCACTGAGCCCTGTGGTGCAGCTCCATGATAGAGCTCTGCAGGAGGGAGAGGAATCGGCCTCACCGAGCCCTGTGGTGCAGCTCCATGATAGAGCTCTGCAGGAGGGGGGGAATCTGCCTCAGTGGGCCTTCTGGTGCAGCTCCATGATAGAGCTCTGCAGGGGGGGGGAATCGGCCTCACTGAGCCCTGTGGTGCAGCTCCATGATAGAGCTCTGCAGGAGGGGGGAATCTGCCTCAGTGGGCCTTCTGGTGCAGCTCCATGATAGAGCTCTGCAGGAGGGGGGGAATCGGCCTCACTGAGCCCTGTGGTGCAGCTCCATGATAGAGCTCTGCAGGAGGGGGGAATCTGCCTTGCTGGGCCCTCTGGTGCAGCTCCATGATAGAGCTCTGCAGGAAGGAGGGAATCTGCCTTGCTGGGCCTTGAGGTTTAGCTCCATGATAGAGCTCTGCAGGAAGTGGGGAATCTGCCTCGCTGGGCCCTGTGGTGCAGCTCCGTGATACAGCTCTGCAGGAGAGGGGGAATCTGCTTAACTGAGCCATGTATTGCAGCTCCATGATAGAGCTCTGCAGGAGGAGGGAATCTGCCTTGCTGGGCCCTGTGGTGCAGCTCCATGATAGAGCTCTGCAGGAAGTGGGGAATTTGCCTCACTGGGCCCTGTGGTGCTGCTCCGTGATAGAGCTCTGCAGAAAGTGGGGAATTTGCCTCACTGGGCCCTGTGGTGCAGCTCCGTGATAGAGCTCTGCAGGAAGTGGGGAATCAGCTTCACTGGGCCCTGTGGTGCAGCTCCATGATAGAGCTCTGCAGGAGGGGGGAATCTGCCTCACTGGGCCCTGTGGTGCAGGTCCATGATAGAGCTCTGCAGGAAGTGGGGAATCTGCCTCGCAGGGCCCTGTGGTGCAGCTCCATGATGGGGATGGTGGGGGGGTGTGTGGGGGGGGGGGGGGGGGTAGTCTTATGAAGCACTGGAGGGTCTGCCGCAGACTGCAGGGAACGCTGCGGAAGTTTCTGGAAGACATAGAGCCAGAGGAGCAGGGCAGGTGCCCGGCGCTCAGGCTCTTTATGGAGGAAGGAGCAGGGTGTGTGCAGATGCTGTTACACACTTTACAGAGGAGAGAGCTCACTTTCAGAGGCACACACATGCTCCCTCTCTCTCTCTCCACTGAGTGTCTCTCCACTTCACTTGTGTGGTGTTTTTCTTTAAAAAAAAAAAAAAAAGAACCAGAAACGCTGGTAAACAGCAACAAAAAATACAACATCCGCTGTATTTGAGATTCTTGTACAGAATGTATCCATTTGCCCGGTAGTTCTCTGGGACCTGTTCCACAGTTTTAAAATGTCAACTGACCCAAAAGGTGCAAATAAATACTCGGAGAATGGACACAGCTTGATTGTAAATCCACACAATAGTGAAAAATACCTATGATCTGTAGTTGCTCTCAACTGTGGAACGATGCATATATATATTCATATTTAAACTATTTTCATTTTGGATCCATTAAAAAAAGTCAACAATTGTCCATAGATTACGCTTTTCAGAAATAGCTGTATCTTGCAACAACTCAGTTCATCCACACAAGCACATAGTCCAAGCTGTATTGTACAGTATTTGTGTGGAGACCATACACGCACACACCCACACACACACACACACAAACAGACATCGCTGGTCAGTCTGAAATTGTGTCCTTCCATCTCTCGATTTCGCTCGCTGCTATCATAGGGGGCGTGACCACCGTAGAAGACACGCCCACTCAAACTGCAGTTCTCCCAATAACATAAAACTATATTTAAAAAAAGGGCTGATACACAAATTAACAGTTATTATCATAATAAAACACAGCCTAACAGTATTCCCAAACATGTCAGAGCAATCCTTGATCTGGCACAGTTCTACATCACTCCATGCTTGAGGACACACAGCGCCGACTCTCCAGATCTCTGTCCAACAGTCCAGACCGCAGGTCTGTGCCCACAGTTAATCACCTGCAGTATGAAGACGAGAGAGCACAAGGCAGACACCAGTTCTGTTCCCGTCCTAAACACTCCTCCGATATTCTTCTCCTGAGGTGATTGAGCCAATCCACTCACTTTTCCATTTCTTTGTTCAGTCTTAGCCTCCGCGGTCCTTGTCAGGAATTCTGGGTGGGATTGGGAACCCCGGATCGGAACGGACTCACGGTACACGCGCACGCATGCAAACCACACCCACCCCACTTCGGAAGCACGAGGGGCGCTGGCTTTCATAAAAAATGTACAAAATAATGAGGAAAAAAGTCCCATCAGACGGAAACTTGGGAAAAACCCCGGAAACCAGGATTGGAGGGAGGCCTGTCGAAGCCACTGCAGCCAGGTTTTTCATTGGCCGAGGCAGTCGGGCAGCCGAGCGCTCCCATTGGTTCTCTGGCACAGTCAGACCTGAACAGGTAGCGTTTGGTTCATCTGCAGCCTCATGTCCTGAATACTCCCCAGAATCTTCTTTTGATGCCCGGCGAGAGTGACTCCGATCCGCAGGAGGTCTCTGCAGAGAGAGAGAGAGAGAGAGAGAGAGAGAGAGGCTTGAGTGAGGGAAGAGTGTGTGTGTGTACATAACACACTTCAACTGAACTCTCAGGACAGGGACACCAACCTTACTGTAGTACCCCCAAAACCCATACACACACACACACACACACACACACACACATACACACACCGCCACTGTGTCGTGCACAGCACAGGAAATACATGGGTCATCTCAGTCACACTCTCCCACACTCACACACGAACAATCTCAGTCACACTCACACACATTTTAGCTGACTTTCAGGCCCAGATGAAAGGCTCAGGAAAGGGTTAATGGTTCTGCAGCAGCGCAGGTTCGGCAGAGCAGCCAGCAGTTACATTGATCATTAATCTTTTCTGTGTGGAAATCAGTCCATCAACATCTGCGCTGCGCTGTGCTGTATCTTCACCGAAAATCACAGCTTTATGATACTTTAGCTTCATGCTTTCAGCAGCAGAGAGCAGCCGCAGCAAAACAAACTGATATGCAGCAAGGCTCTTTATCTGAGTCACAGCTCCTGTACCCACAGCGAGGACAGGGCTCTAAGTGAGTCATAACTCCTGTATCCACAGCGAGGACAGGGCTCTCAACCTGAGTCACAGCTCCAGTACGAACAGTGGATACGGGCCTCTATATCTTTGTCAAAGCTCCTGTACCCACAATGAGGACAGGGCTCTAAGTGAGTCACAGCTCCTGTACCCACAGTGAGGACAGGGCTCTAAGTGAGTCATAGCTCCTGTACCCACAATGAGGACGGGGCTCTAAGTGAGTCACAGCTCCTGCACCCACAGTGAGGACAGGGCTCTAAGTGAGTCACAGCTCCTGTACCCACAGTGAGGACAGGACTCTAAGTGAGTCATAGCTCCTGTACCCACAATGAGGGCGGGGCTCTAAGTGAGTCACAGCAATAGATATATATATAGAACACTAGATTGCGCATAGGGTTCGCTCAAGTGAAGCATCTGGATATACACCCGGAAGTAAAGTTGGCACGTAGACTCCCATTCATTTTCGCCTACTTTAAAATTCATTTTTAAAAACACTTGCGTGGAAGTCGGTGTTATTTTGGTATCGCTGTGCTGAGCAACATTTTGTCTCCCTAAATATGTGCTTTTTGGAGGATGGAAACAGCACACTTACTAAAGGAAGATCGAAATGTGACTCGATTGTCAACGTTAAAGTCGTGCAGAAAAGTTAACTAATAACTTGACCGAGGCTTTTAATGACCCTCTGATAAGATAATTGCTTTGAAGTATTCGTTGTTATAAGAAACGTTCATAAGTGTTTGTTTACATTTTCAAATTGCTGTCTGATTTCTTCACTTCATTGTACCCTGGTTGAGCATATTTGCCATTTACCGAATCGTTTATATTAATTCATATGGTTAATGCGGCGTTGAGCAGGCGCTAGTTAACTCTAGCAGTGGAGGCCGACTATCGTAAATGTTTAGCAAGCGTTAAAAACAAGGTAAACGTTAACTAGCTAGCTTGCTAGTTCGTATTTTTTATGTTTATGTTAATGTAGTATGTTACTTAAAATAATGCGACCAGCACGCCTCAGTTTTAACAGCCAAGCCTTTCTCTCCTCTTCTTTTGGAAATCTGTATATACAAACAAAGCAACTCATCCACTGTTTTTAAATATTTTGCAGGTAAGAAATATTGCGTTTCATCTCAATTACAAGTAGCTAGCTTGTTAGCCACCCTTTTAATTTTGTTTACCGTCAAGTCAACGTAGTCTCATAGACAGTAAGGTGACCAATTAAGGTAGCTGGTGACCGTTAACGATAGGACAGGGCTCTAAGTGAGTCACAGCTCCTGTACCCACAATGAGGACGGGGCTCTAAGTGAGTCACAGCTCCTGTGCCTACAGAGAGGACGGTGCTCTAAGTGAGTCACAGCTCCTGTATCCACAATGAGGACAGGGCTCTAAGTGAGTCACAGCTCCAGTACCCACAGAGAGGACAGGGCTCCAAGCGAGTCACAGCTCCTGTGCCCACAATGAGGACGGTGCTCTAAGTGAGTCACAGCTCCTGTACCCACAATGAGGACGGGGCTTTAAGTGAGTCACAGCTCCTGTGCCCAGAGAGGACGGGGCTCTAAGTGAGTCACAGCTCCTGTACCCACCATGAGGACGGGGCTCTAAGTGAGTCACAGCTCCTGTACCCACAATGAGGAAGGGGCTCTAAGTGAGTCACAGCTCCTGTACCCCACAATGCGACAGGGCTCTAAGTGAGTCACAGCTCCAGTACCCACAGAGAGAACAGGGCTCCAAGCGAGTCACAGCTCCTGTGCCCACAATGAGGACGGTGCTCTAAGTGAGTCACAGCTCCTGTACCCACAATGAGGGGCGGGGCTCTAAGTGAGTCACAGCTCCAGTGCCTACAGAGGGACGGTGCTCTAAGTGAGTCACAGCTCCTGTATCCACAATGAGGACAGGGCTCTAAGTGAGTCACAGCTCCAGTACCCACAGAGAGGACAGGGCTCCAAGCGAGTCACAGCTCCTGTGCCCACAATGAGGACGGTGCTCTAAGTGAGTCACAGTTCCTGTACCCACAATGAGGACGGGGCTTTAAGTGAGTCACAGCTCCTGTGCCCAGAGAGGACGGGGCTCTAAGTGAGTCATAGCTCCTGTACCCACCATGAGGACGGGGCTCTAAGTGAGTCACAACTCCTGTACCCACAATGAGGAAGGGGCTCTAAGCGAGTCACAGCTCCTGTACCCACAATGAGGACAGGGCTCTAAGTGAGTCACAGCTCCAGTACCCACAGAGAGGACAGGGCTCCAAGCGAGTCACAGCTCCTGTGCCCACCATGAGGATGGGGCTCAAGTGAGTCACAGCTCCTGTACCCACAATGAGGAAGGGGCTCTAAGTGAGTCACAGCTCCTGTACCCCACAATGAGGACAGGGCTCTAAGTGAGTCACAGCTCCAGTACCCACCCAGAGAGGACAGGGCTCCAAGCGAGTCACAGCTCCTGTGCCCACAATGAGGACGGTGCTCTAAGTGAGTCACAGCTCCTGTGCCTACAGAGAGGACGGTGCTCTAAGTGAGTCACAGCTCCTGTATCCACAATGAGGACAGGGCTCTAAGTGAGTCACAGCTCCAGTACCCACAGAGAGGACAGGGCTCCAAGCGAGTCACAGCTCCTGTGCCCCAATGAGGACCGGTGCTCTAAGTGAGTCACAGCTCCTGTACCCAACAACGAGGACGGGGCTTTAAGTGAGTCACAGCTCCTGTGCCCCAGAGAGGACGGGGCTCTAAGTGAGTCACAGCTCCTGTACCCCCACCATGAGGATGGGGCTCTAAGTGAGTCACAGCTCCTGTACCCACAATGAGGAAGGGGCTCTAAGTGAGTCACAGCTCCTGTACCCACAATGAGGACAGGGCTCTAAGTGAGTCACAGCTCCAGTACCCACAGAGAGGACAGGGCTCCAAGCGAGTCACAGCTCCTGTGCCCACAATGAGGACGGTGCTCTAAGTGAGTCACAGCTCCTGTACCCACAATGAGGACGGGGCTCTAAGTGAGTCACAGCTCCTGTGCCCAGAGAGGACGGGGCTCTAAGTGAGTCACAGCTCCTGTACCCACAATGAGGACAGGGCTCTAAGTGAGTCACTGCTCCTGTACCCACAATGAGGACGGGGTTCTAAGTGAGTCACAGCTCCTGTACCCACAATGAGGACAGGTCTCTAAGCGAGTCACAGCTCCTGTACCCACAATGAGGACGGGGCTCTAAGTGAGTCACAGCTCCTGTACCCACAGAGAGGATGACAGTATCTTTTCCCTGCTCAGCAGTGTATTGCAGGAGTAAATTAACCTCAGGTAACCTCAACCAGGTGCTGTCCTGACCTCCGGCTCCTGTCACAGGGCTTCTTCTCGTTTACCTGAGAAGGATCTTTAGCGTGTAGCTGACCAGTCAGACCCCCCCATCTCTGCCAGTCTGACAGTCTCACACCGCCGCCATTTAACCAGAATTAATCCCACCCCTCCCAGACTCGTATCTCAGCAGCGGATGATGATAATGGACACAGCTCGTTAGCAGAATTACTGCCGTTACGCTAGCACCCGCCCGCTGATTGGTACAGCTGTCAGGCTGCCAGATGAGAACAAACGAGCCCCTGTTATCCCTCCCTCCAAACGCCCCTCAAAACCCGTCCCTAATCTCCGCATTCCTCAGCTTCATCCTAACTGAGAAATGCATCCATCCTTCCTGAAGATCGTTGCCTTTATATGGCACATTTCTCAGGAGCCAGCGGCGACTCAGAGTGCTTTACAGCGATGAGACGGCGAGGGTGAAAAAAGCATACACTCTCTGCTACACCTCGTCTCACACACACACACACACACACACACACATATACACACACACCCTCTCCACTCACTCTGCAGTCATCTGAGCCACCAGGTCGAAGGTGGCAAAGCCGGCGTTGAGGAAGTTGTCCTGGTAACGGCCCATTTTGATGGCGAGCAGCCAGTCACTGACGGTGGCGAAGGTGCTGTAGTCCGGGACGCTGCGGTCTAACAGGGGCTGCGACGCCCTGCAGGGAGAGAGAGAGAGAGAGAGAGAGAGAGAGAGAGGGCAAAGGTCACACCTCAACTATCAATCAACAACATCACCCACAACCCCCACTACCTCTCATTTCCTGCAGGGAGCTCTGCACCGCTATGAGAGACTGATCGCACACACAAACACACACACACACACACACACACACACACACCCACACCCACACCCACACCCACACCCACACCCACACCACACTCACACCCACACCCACACCCCACCCACACCCACACCCACACTCACACTCACACTCACACTCACACTCACACTCACACTCTCACTCTCACCTCACTCACTCACTCACACACACTCACACTCACACTCATACCCACACACACACACACACACACACATACGCACGCACTCACGCACACACAGTCACACTCACACTCACTCACTCACACTCACACTCACACTCACATACACATGCACACGCACACTTTTGTGTGTGTGACCTGAGACTAGCTAGCTAAGCCGGCAAAAAAGGCTTTCTCACTAGCTTGCCAGCGATCGAGCTAACGTTAGTTTGCTTGCTTACTTAGCTAGAAAGCTAGCCTAGCTAGGCAACAGTTTGGTGTACGGAAGTCAATAGAAAATCAGTGAATAAAAAATACCCATTATTTTGCTATCCCACTTAGCAAGAGTTGAACCGCAAGCATTTATGTTATACCAAATATACCTGTCAGCTAGCTAGCTAGAAAGCTTTTTTGCTGAGTTAGCTATAGCGGCTCAGAGTACTTTCATTGAGTTGATGTCTAAATGCTGTTTTTTTCTCTTGCATTTGCTTTTGTGGTTTGCATGTTTTTGGCTTTGCATTGTTTCTGTTTTTGTAGCGCATTTATCCAGTTGGGGATGTTTTAGGCCTTTGCTGCGTGTTTGTGTATACGTGGATATGCAGCGTTTTTCTCTCGCATTTACTTTTTCGGTTTGCATGTATTTGAATGTGCATCTTTTCTGTTTTGGATCGCGTTTCTCCAAGTGGAGATGTTTTGGGTCGTTGCAGTGTGTTTGCCCTGTCGGCCACCGTACATATACGTGCCTGAACACACATATAGCTTAAAACACACACACCTGAACACACAGTCACAGACTTACTAGATAAAAGAAACAATCACACCTGAACATACATCAAAGATTTTCAACACCAAACTACATACGTGAGCTCCAAAATATGTAACCTCTGTGACCCTCCTCTAGATCTAATAAAAGGTAGGAGAAAGAAACAGAAAAAGAGGGAGGGATAGAAAAAAAGAGAGCGAGAGAAAGAGGCAGAGAGAGAGGGAGGGTAGGAGAGGAGGAGGGAGGGAGAGAGAGAGAGCAGAAAGAGGCAGAGAGAGAGGGAGGGAGAGGGAGGGTAGGAGAGGAGGAGGGAGGGATAGAGAGAGGGAGAGATAGAGGAGAAAGAGGGCTACTGTATCCTTGGTCTCTGATCCTTGACTTGGTTTGATGGCATCAGATTAATTAATGATTATAAGAAAATGAATGTTTTGAAGAACATTATTAAGGGGGTACAGAGCCACCATTGATACAGGGGGAGGAGCCTCGATTTGGGGGGTTAATAAGCTGGGGTAAATTTGCTATCTGCGGGGCACTGTGCTCCACATTAAAGAGCAGTCTAATACACACTCGCTGTTAAACGCACACACACACACACACACACACTCACTGTTACACACACACACACACACACACTGTTACACACACACACACGCACACAAACAAACTCACTGTTACAAACGCACGCACACACACACACACCCATTATTATACAAACACACACACACAGTTACACACAAACACACGCACACACACACACGCATGCGCACAGGCACACACTGTTACATGCACACATTCACTGTTTTACATACACACACACACACTCACTGTTACACACACACACTCACCGTTACACACACACACACACACACGCTCATAAAAACACACACACACACACACACACACACACACACACACTGTTAAGCGCGCACACACACGCACACAAACAAACTCACTGTTACAAACGCACGCACACACACACACCCATTATTATACAAACACACACACACACAGTTACACACAAACACACGCACACACACACACATGCGCACAGGCACACACTGTTACATGCACACATTCACTGTTTTACATACACACACACACACACACTCACTGTTACACACACACACTCACCGTTACACACACACACACACGCTCATAAAACACACACACACACACACACACACACACACACACACTGTTAAGCGCGCACACACACGCACACAAACAAACTCACTGTTACAAACGCACGCACACACACACACCCATTATTATACAAACACACACACACACAGTTACACACAAACACACGCACACACACACACATGCGCACAGGCACACACTGTTACATGCACACATTCACTGTTTTACATACACACACACACACACACTCACTGTTACACACACACACTCACCGCACACACACACACACACACACACACGCTCATAAAAACACACACACACACACACACACACACACACGCAGACACACACACACACAGATATACACACACATAAACACACGCTAAGACACACTTCCCTCCTCATTCATTAAGCACAGCAGGGGGCAGCTCTCTGTCGGCCCATTTAAAATCTCGTTAGTGAGCTAATTAAACCCTTCCTCATCTTTGCTTTTCCTTAATCCACATAATTACTGCTCCTCCGTCATCGCAGCGCCGGCCCCGACTCCTCCTGTTACCCTGAATCCCAGCAGGAGAGGGTCCTGCCACAGGGCTACCACCTTGCCCCCGTGCACGCACACTCACTCACTCATACACACATTCGCTCACTCATTCACACACTCGCTCACTCATACACACACTCGCTCACTCATTCACACACTCGCTAACTCATTCACACACTCACTCATACACACACTCGCGCAAATACAGACACCGACACACCCTCACGCAAACACACACGCCAACACACACTCACTCACTGATACACACGCTCACTCATTCATACACACACTCACTCACTCAAACACACACTCGCTCACTCGTACACACACTCACTCATACACACACTCGCTCACTCATAAACACACTCACTCATACACAAACACTCGCTCACTCATACACACACACACACACGCTCACTCAAACACACACTTGCTCACTCATACACACACTCACTCACTCATACACACACTCGCTCACTCATAAACACATTCACGCAAATGCACACACCGACACACACTCTCGCAAATACGCAAACACACACTCACTCACTCATACACACACTCGCTAACTCATACAGACACTCACGCAAATACACACACCGACACACACTCTCGCAAATACACATGCCAACACACACTCACTCACTGATACACACACTCGCTCACTGATACACACGCTCACTCACTCATACACACACTCGCTCACTCGTACACACACTCACTCACTCATACACACACTCGCTCACTCATAAACACACTCACTCATACACACACACTCACTCACTCATACACACACTCGCTCACTCATACACACACACACACACGCTCACTCAAACACACACTTGCTCACTCATACACACACTCACTCACTCATACACACACTCGCTCACTCATTCACACACTCACTAACTCATACATACACTCGCTCACTCAAACACAGACTCACTCATACACATACACTCGCTCACTCATAAACACACTCACTCATACACTCACACTCACTCACTCATACACACGCTCGCTCACTCATACACACACACACACACGCTCACTCAAACACACACTTGCTCACTCATACACACACTCACTCACTCATACACACACTCGCTCACTCATTCACACACTCACTAACTCATACATACACTCGCTCACTCACACACAGACTCACTCATACACGCACGCTCACTCACTCATACACACACTCACACAATCGCTCATTCATACACACATTCACTCATACACGCACACTCACTCACTCATACACATACTCACGCAAATACACACACGACACACACTCGCTCACTCATACACACACACTCACTCACTCAAATACACACACTCACGCATGCCCACACACTCGCTCACTCATACACACACTCACTTACTGATACACACACTCACTCACTCATACACGCACACTCACTCACTCATAAACACACACACACACTCACTCATACACACACACTCATGCAAAAACACACAAACACACATTCACGCAAATACACACGCCAACACACACTCACGCAAATACACATGCCAACACAAACTCATGCAAATACACACACACAAATACAGACACTCAGGTAAATACACACGCCAACACACACTCACGCAAATACACACACCAACAAACACTCACACAGATACACACAACACACACTCACGCAAATATACACACCAACACACACTCACACAAATACACACACTCACGCAAATATACACACTCATGCACACTCACGCAAATACACACACCAACACACACAAAAATACACACAAACACATACACACACACTCTTGCAAATACACACAAACACACACACTCACGCAAATACACAAACACACACACATACACATGCAAATACACACACACACTCATGCAAATAGATACACACACACGCACACACACTCACGCAAATACACACACACACACACATACTCATGCAAATACACACACACACATACACACACTCACGCAAAAACACACACACACACACATATATACTCATGCAAATGACCAGAGAAGGGCTTATGACATCATATACTTGGATTTTCAGAAAGCATTTGAGACAGTACCGCATAAGAGTCAAATTTTTATAATGAGCTCCATTGGAGTTACAGGAGGTATTTTGAAGTGGATTCAAAACTGGTTACAGGACAGAACACAAAGAGTGGCGGTCAATGGTATCTCATCTCAGCTAGGTATGGTGGGGAGTGGCGTCCCCCAGGGATCAGTGTTGGGACCCCTGCTGTTCCTCATCTACATTAATGACCTTGATAGGAATATTGAGAGCAGATTAGTTAAATTTGCAGATGATACTAAATTGTGAGGTTTGGCAAATAGTTTAGAGTCCACTAAAGTGATTCAGGATGATTTAGATAGAATCCAGAATTGGGCAGAAATGTGGCAAATGAAATTTAATGTAGCAAAATGTAAAGTTGTACATGTAGGTAATAAAAACATTAGACGGGATTACTTCATGGGAGGTTTAAAACTGGAATGTGCTCAACACAAAAAAGATCTGGGAGTGATTGTTGACCAAACCCTCACAGGCTCTTGCCATTGTGCCGTAGCAGTTAAAAAAGCCAATCGGATGCTGGGATACATTGCCAAAAGTATTGAATTCAAATCCAAGGAGGTGATGCTTCTTTTGTATAACACATTCGTCAGACCACATCTAGAGTATTGTGTACAGTTCTGGGGACCATAATTTAAGAAAGATATAGAGGCTCTAGAGAAAGTTCAGAGAAGAGCCACTAAGCTAATTCCGGGTATAGAAGATGAAAGCTATGAGAAGAGGCTGAAGATCCTTAATCTCTTTAGCCTTAGGAAAAGGAAACTTAGGGGTGATATGACTGAGGTCTTTAAATATGTTAAAGGGATTAACAAAGTGAATTATGTAGGATTCCTTCGACCAAGTGTTGTTAGTAGAACTCGGGGTCACAAATGGAAGTTGACTATAGGTAAATTTAGCACTGATATTCGGAAATATTTCTTCACCCAAAGAGTAATTTCGATGTGGAATAGCTTGCCTGACCATATTGTTGAGGCAGAGACGTTGGGAGTTTTCAAGAGCAGGCTTGACTTGAAGCTAGAAACCATTGAGTCATTGAGTATCTGACGTGATATATTCACAATAGTATAGAGAAACTGGTGAGCCTAGTTGGGCTGAACGGCCTGTTCTCGCCATTCATGTTATGTTATGTTATATTAAAAACACACACACTCACGCAAATACACACACTCAATCACTTTGTAGCATGTATGAGAGCACACACAATCACACACCTCAGCTCAATGTGTTTTTGCATTGTATATCCGCTGATCGAGATCCAATGGGTATCTGAGCCTGTGTGAGTGAGAGCATATGCATTTATGTGAGAGCGCTAGCACTTTAGCACTCATCAACAGAGTGTAGAACTGGTCATCACTTTGAGGCTTATGGTGGTGCGGTTCAGCTTGTCCAGCGTGTCGGTGCACTGTTAGTGTGTATGCGCATGTGTGCGTGCATGTACGTGTGCGTGTGTGTGTGTGTGTGTGCGTGCGTGTGTATCTGTACATGCATTAGCACGTTAGCACGCACCCGCAGGGTGTATTGGTCACCACTTTGAGGCTGGCTGCATTATGGATCAGCTTGTCCAGCGTGTTGACGATCTGGGAGAATTTGGGGCGCAGGTTGCGCTCCTTCACCCAGCAGTCGAGCATGAGCTGGTGCAGCGCAGTGGGGCAGTCCATTGGGGGGGGCAGCCGGTAATCCTGCTCGACCGCGTTAATAACCTGGGGGAGGACAAGGGTCAAACACGGAACGCAGAGCAGCAGCACTGTCCCAACAACTCTAAACACTGTTCAGGGCAGGAGTCTTATTAACACTGAGGGAAAATCTCGATGCTACAACATGAGGTCAGCTCCATCAAAGCCAAAGGGATCAAGCGCAAAGTCGACTCTGAGCCAGTCCCGACCACCCAACTCTGAGCCAGTCCTGAGCACCCAACTCGGAGCCAGTCCAGACCACCCAACTCTGAGCAACCCTGACCACCCAACTCTGAGACACTCCCGAACACCCAACTCTGAGCCAGTCCTGACCACCCAACTCTGAGCCAGTCCAGACCACCCAACTCTGAGCCACCCTGACCACCAAACTCTGAGCCAACCTCGACCACCCAACTCTGAGCCAGTCCTGACCAGCTAATTCTGAGCCAGTCCAGACCACCCAACTCTGAGCCACCTTGACCACCCAACTCTGAGCCAGTCCGGACCACCCAACTCTGAGCCAGTCCCGACCACCCAACTCTGAGCCAGTACAGACCACCCAATTCTGAGCCTGTCCCGACCACCCAACTCTGAGCCAGTCCCAACCACCCAACTCTGAGTCAGTCCAGACCACCTAACTCTGAGCCAGTCCCGACGACCCAACTCTGAGCCACCTTGACCACCCAACTCTGAGCCAGTCCGGACCACCCAACTCTGAGCCAGTCCCGACCACCGAACTCTGAGCCAGTACAGACCACCCAACTCTGAGCCACTCTGACCACCCAACTCTGAACAAGTCCCGACCACCCAACTCTGAGCCGGTCCCAACCACCCAACTCTGAGCCAGTCCAGACCACCCAACTCTGAGCCGCCCTGACCACCCAACTCTGAGCAAGTCCAGACCATCCAAATCTGAGCCAGTCCCGACCACCCAACTCTGAGCCAGTACTGACCACCCAACTCTGAGCCACCCTGACCACCCAACTCTGAGCCAGTCCTGACAACCCAACTGTGAGCCAGTCCTGTCCAGCTAACTCTGAGCAAATCCTGACCACCCAACTCTGAGCCAGTCCTGTCCACCCAAGTCTGAGCCTGTCCCAAACCAGTCCCAAATCTGAGCCAGTCCCGACCACCCAACTCTGAGCCAGTCCCGAACACCCAACTCTGAGCCAGTCCCGAACACCCAACTCTGAGCCAGTCCCGACCACCCAACTCTGAGCCAGTCCCGACCACCCAACTCTGAGCCACCCTGACCACCCAACTCAGAGCCAGTCCCGACCACCCAACTCTGTAGTGGTCCCGAACACCCAACTCAGAGCCAGTCCTGACCACCCAACTCTGAGCCAGTCCCGACCACCCAACTCTGTGCTGGTCCCGAACACCCAACTCAGAGCCAGTCCTGACCACCCAATTCTGAGCCAGTCCTGACCGCCCAACTCTGAGCCAGTCCTGACCACCCAACTCTGTGCTGGTCCCGAACACCCAACTCTCAGCCAGTCCTGACCGCCCAACTCTGAGCCAGTCCCGACCACCCAACTCTGAGCCAGTCCCGACCACCCAACTCTGAGCCAGTCCCGACCACCCAACTCTGTGCTGGTCTCGAACACCCAACTCAGAGCCAGTCCTGACCACCCAACTCTGAGCCAGTCCAGACCACCCAAATCTGAGCCACCCTGACCACCCAACTCCGAGTCAGTCCTGTCCACCCAACTCTGAGCCAGTCCTGTCCACCTAACTCTGAGCCACTCCCGACCATCCAACTCTGAGCCAGTCCAGACCACCTAATTCTGAAGCACCCTGACCACCCAACTCTGAGCCAGTCCAGATCACCGAACTCTGAGGCAGTCCTGACTACCCAACTCTGAGCCAGTCCTGTCCACCCAACTCTGAGCCAGCCCTGACCAACCAACTCTGAGCCAGACCCGACTACCCAACTCTGAGCCAGTCCCGACCACCCAACTCTGAGCCAGTCCTGTCCACCCAACTCTGAGCCAGTCCTGTGCACCTAACTCTGAGCCAATCCTGACCACCCAACTCTCAGCCAGTCAAGACCACCCAGCTCTGAGTCAGTCCAGACCAACCAACTTTGAGCCAGTCCTGTCCACCCAACTCTGAGCCAGTCCAGATCACCGAACTCTGAGGCAGTCCTGACTACCCAACTCTGAGCCAGTCCTGTCCACCCAACTCTGAGCCAGCCCTGACCAACCAACTCTGAGCCAGACCCGACTACCCAACTCTGAGCCAGTCCCGACCACCCAACTCTGAGCCAGTCCTGTCCACCCAACTCTGAGCCAGTCCTGTGCACCTAACTCTGAGCCAATCCTGACCACCCAACTCTCAGCCAGTCAAGACCACCCAGCTCTGAGTCAGTCCAGACCAACCAACTTTGAGCCAGTCCTGTCCACCCAACTCTGAGCCAGTCCTGAGCACCCAACTCTGAGCCAGTCCAGAACACCCAACTCTGAGCAACCCTGACCACCCAACTCTGAGACACTCCCGAACACCCAACTCTGAGCCAGTCCTGACCACCCAAATCTGAGCCAGTCCAGACCACCCAACTCTGAGCCAGTCCTGACCAACCAACTCTGAGCCACCCTGACCACCAAACTCTGAGCCAACCTCGACCACCCAACTCTGAGCCAGTCTCGACCACCTAATTCTGAGCCAGTCCAGACCACCCAACTCTGAGCCACCTTGACCACCCAACTCTGAGCCAGTCCCGAACACCCAACTCTGAGCCAGTCCCGAACACCCAACTCTGAGCCAGTCCAGAACACCCAACTCTGAGCCTGTCCCGACCAACCAACTCTGAGCCAGTCCCAACCACCCAACTCTGAGCCAGTCCAGACCACCCAACTCTGAGCCAGTCCCGACGACCCAACTCTGAGCCAGTACAGACCACCCAACTCTGAGCCACTCTGACCACACAACTCTGAACAAGTCCCGACCACCCCAACTCTGAGCCGGTCCCAACCACCCAACTCTGAGCCAGTCCAGACCACCTAACTCTGAACCACCCTGACCACCCAACTCTGAGCCAGTCCCGACCACCCAACACTGAGCCAGTCCCGATCACCCAACTCTGAGCCAGTCCAGACCACCCAACTCTGAGCCAGTCCAGACCACCCAACTCTGAGCCACCTTGACCTCCCAACTTTGAGCCAATCCTGACCACCCAACTCTCAGCCAGTCCTGACCACCCAACTATGAGCCAGTCCCGACCACCCAACTCTGAGCCAGTCAAGACCACCCAACTCTGAGCCAGTCCAGACCACCCAACTCTGAGCCAGTCCAGACCACCCAACTCTGAGCCAGTCTTGTCCACCCAACTCTGAGCCAGTCCCAACACCCAACTCTGAGCCAGTCCCAACACCCAACTCTGAGCCAGTCCAGAACACCCAACTCTGAGCCTGTCCCGACCAACCAACTCTGAGCCAGTCCCAACCACCCAACTCTGAGCCAGTCCAGACCACCCAACTCTGAGCCAGTCCCGACGACCCAACTCTGAGCCAGTACAGACCACCCAACTCTGAGCCACTCTGACCACACAACTCTGAACAAGTCCCGACCATCCAACTCTGAGCCGGTCCCAACCACCCAACTCTGAGCCAGTCCAGACCACCCAACTCTGAACCACCCTGACCACCCAACTCTGAGCCAGTCCCGACCACCCAACACTGAGCCAGTCCCGATCACCCAACTCTGAGCCAGTCCAGACCACCCAACTCTGAGCCAGTCCAGACCACCCAACTCTGAGCCACCTTGACCTCCCAACTTTGAGCCAATCCTGACCACCCAACTCTCAGCCAGTCCTGACCACCCAACTATGAGCCAGTCCCGACCACCCAACTCTGAGCCAGTCAAGACCACCCAACTCTGAGCCAGTCCAGACCACCCAACTCTGAGCCAGTCTTGTCCACCCAACTCTGAGCCAGTCCTGACCACCCAACTCTGAGCCACACTGACCACCCAACTCTGAGCCAGTCCTGACCACTCTACTCTGAGCCAGTCCTGACCACCCAACTCTGAGCCAGTCCAGACCACCCAACTCTGAGCCAGTCCTATCCACCCAACTCTGAGCCAGTCCTGACCACTCTACTCTGAGCCAGTCCTGTCCACTTAACTCTGAGCCCGTCCCGACCACTCAACTCTGAGGCAGTCCAGACCACCCAACTCTGAGCCAGTCCAGACCACCCAACTCTGAGTCAGCTTGACCACCCAACTATGAGCCAGTCCTGTCCTCCCAACTCTGAGCCAGTCCTGACCACCCAACTCTGAGCCAGTCCTGTCCACCTAACTTCACCGCCTAGCATCAGCACTGCGTTTCGGGCTGATATACAAGCAAATCCCCAAAGTTAATGTTTAAGTATACGGTGGAAACCCTTCCCAGCAGAAGAGGCTGTTACAGTAACAAACAGGGAACCATCTACATTTGAATCACCTGGATGAGCAGGTGCATCCACATTCCTTAGCCGTACGGAGTATTTGCTAGGTCGGGGAAGTTGGGGTGCAGACTCAGATTTCGGGGGGGTTAGACTTACGTCCTGGTTGCTCATGTCCCAGTACGGCCGCTCGCCGTACGACATCACTTCCCACATGACAATTCCGTAGCTCCACACGTCGCTAGCCGAGGTGAACTTCCTGTATGCGATGGCCTCAGGAGCAGTCCAGCGGATTGGGATCTTACCACCCTGAAAAAGAACAACACAAACACACACGTTAATCTCACACACACACTTAAGCACACAGAGGCCCTGTATTTTAGGGTAGGGATGTTTTAGCCTGTTTTAGGTAAGGTTACTTTGGGGTCTCACCAGTGAGCTGGTGAAGGTGCAGTCAGTAGAGGTCAGATAGGGGGTACAGAAATATGGTATCGGTGTGTTTTTGGGAATGAGGGCGTTATTGGGGTCTCACCAGTGAGCTGGTGTAGGTGGGGTAAGTAGAGGTCAGATAGGGGGTACAGAAATATGGTATCGGGGCGTTTTTGAGAATGAGGGAGTTATTGGGGTCTCACCAGTGAGCTGGTGCAGGTGAGTCAGTAGAGGTCAGATAGGGGGTACAGAAATATGGTATCGGGGTGTTTTTGGGAATGAGGGAGTTATTGGGGTCTCACCAGTGAGCTGGTGTAGGTGGGTCAGTAGAGGTCAATAGGGGGGTACCGAAATATGGTATCGGGGTGTTTTGGGGAATGAGGGAGTTATTGGGGTCTCACCAGTGAGCTGGTGTAGGTTGGGTCAGTAGAGTTCAGATAGGGGGTACAGAAATATGGTTTCGCGGTGTTTTTGGGAATGAGGCCGTTATTGGGGTCTCACCAGCGAGCTGGTGCAGGTGGGTCAGTAGAGGTCAGATAGGGGGTACAGCAATATGGTTTCGGGGTGTTTTTGGGAATGAGGGAATTATTGGGGTCTCACCAGAGAGCTGATGTAGGTGGGGAATAGAGTTCAGATTGGGTGTACAGAAATATGGTTTCAGGGTGTTTTTTGGGAATGAGGGAATTATTGGGGTCTCACCAGAGAGCTGATGTAGGTGGGGTCAGTAGAGTTCAGATTGGGTGTACAGAAATATGGTTTCAGGGTGTTTTTGGGAATGAGGGAGTTATTGGGGTCTCACCAGAGAGCTGGTGCAGGTGGGGTCAGTAGAGGTCAGATAGGGGTACAGAAATATGGTATCGGGGTGCTTCGGGGAATGAGGGAGTTTTTGGGGTCTCACCAGGGAGCTGGTGCAGGTGGGGTAAGTAGAGGTCAGATAGGGGGTACAGAAATATGGTATTGGGGTGGTTTTGGGAATGAGGGAGTTATTGGGGTCTCACCAGAGAGCTGGTGCAGGTGGGGTCAGTAGAGGTCAGATAGGGGGTACAGAAATATGGTTTCGGGGTGTTTTTGGGAATGAGGCCGTTATTGGGGTCTCACCAGAGAGCTGGTGTAGGTGGGGTCAGTAGAGTTCAGATAGGGGTACAGAAATATGGTTTTGGGGTGTTTTTGGGAATGAGGGCCGTTATTGGGGTCTCACCAGAGAGCTGGTGCAGGTGGGGGTCAGTAGAGTTCAGATAGGGGGTACAGAAATATGGTTTTGGGGTGTTTTTGGGAATGAGGGATTTATTGGGGTCTCACCAGAGAGCTGGTGTAGGTGGGGTCAGTAGAGGTCAGATAGGGGGTACAGAAATATGGTATCGGGGTGTTTTTGGGAATGAGGGAGTTATTGGGGTCTCACCAGAGAGCTGGTGTAGGTGGGGTCAGTAGAGGTCAGATAGGGGGTACAGAAATATGGTATCGGGGTGTTTTTGGGAATGAGGGAGTTATTGGGGTCTCACCAGAGAGCTGGTGTAGGTGGGGTCAGTAGAGGTCAGATAGGGGGTACAGAAATATGGTTTTGGGAATGAGGGAGGGTGGGGGTTTTTGGGGAATAGAGGGATAGGGGGTACAGAAATATGGTTGGGGGGTGTTTTTGGGAATGAGGGATTTATTGGGGTCTCACCAGAGAGCTGTAGGTGGGGTCAGTAGAGGTCAGATAGGGGTACAGAAATATGGTATCGGGGTGTTTTTGGGAATGAGGGCCGTTATTGGGGGTCTCACCAGAGAGCTGGTGTAGGTGGGGTCAGTAGAGGTCAGATAGGGGTACAGAAATATGGTATTGGGTGTTTTTGGGAATGAGGGCGTTATTGGGGTCTCACCAGTGAGCTGGTGTAGGTGGGGTCAGTAGAGTTCAGAAAGGGGGTACAGAAATATGGTTTCGGGGTATTTTTGGGAATGAGGGATTTATTGGGGTCTCACCAGAGAGCTGGTGTAGGTGAGGTCAGTAGAGGTCAGATAGGGGGTACAGAAATATGGTATTGGGGTGTTTTTGGGAATGAGGGAGTTATTGGGGTCTCACCAGAGAGCTGGTGTAGGTGGCGTCAGTAGAGTTCAGATAGGGGGTACAGAAATATGGTATCGGGGTGTTTTTGGGAATGAGGCCATTATTGGGGTCTCACCAGTGAGCTGGTGTAGGTGGGGTCAGTAGAGGTCAGATTCGGGGTACAGAAATATGGTTTTGAGGTGTTTTTGGAAATGAGCCCGTTATTGTGTTCTCACCAGTGAGCTGGTGTAGGTCGGGTCTGACGGGTCATCCTCCAGGAAGCGCGACAGGCCGAAGTCGGACACTTTGCACACTAGGTTGCTGTTGACCAGAATGTTCCGCGCGGCGAGGTCGCGGTGCACATAGTTCATGTCGGAGAGATACTTCATCCCCGCAGCGATGCCTCTGAGCATGCCCACTAGCTGGATCACCGTGAACTGCCCATCATTCAGCTGCCATGGAAACACAACGTCAACAAGAGCTCAGCCAATCAGCTGACAGTAAGCAGAGCTCAGCCAATCAGCCAACAGTAAGCAGAGCTCAGCCAATCAAACAACTTCATAACACAAAGCACAGCCAATCAAATAACATGAGAACACAGAGCTCAGCTAATCACGTAACATCAGAACACAGAGCTCATCCAATCTAATGGCAGAGCTGAGGACAGTGGCATTATCTGTGCTAATTATCATTTCTGCCAGAGCATTAGAAAATGCAGAAAAGAAACCAGAAATGTAATTGCAAGATGGAGATTGTTTGTGGGTATTAACGTGATAAATTAAAAAGGTAATCACAACTACATTCATAACCATGAGAGCAATAGAAGACATCATGAATTTACACTACAAGACATCGTGAATTTACGCAGAGGCAATTTGATATGGAACCTGTGTTCCAACTCTATACTCATTATACGTAATTTCCTACTCCATCTCCCTACATTCAACACACAAATGCTCCTCATCACAGGCTCATAGTGGTAAATGGGCTGCATTTATATGGCGCTTTTCTTGTCACATGACCCCAAAGGGCTTTACAGTTATGACTCTCATTCACCCTGATGGCGGAGGTTTCATGCAAGGCACCAGCCTGCACATCAGGAGCAGTGTGGGGTTCAGTGTCTTGCTCAAGGACACTTCGATATGTTCTCTGGAGGAGCCGGGGATTGAAACAGGAACTTTCTGATTCCTAGACCGCCCGCTCTACCTCCTGAGCCATGCCGCCCAATAGTGGAAGGGTGAGGATGTGGGTCTAACACAGAGGCAGAGTATAGACATCATTTACAGAGGGAATATTTATCATTTTTCTGCTGGATCACCCCAAGGACTCAACATGAGACAATAGAAATCAAAGAGAAACATTTGCTTGACTGTAAAATTAGTGAAAAATACCTAATGTGCAGCAAAGTAGAGCAGCTGAGTCCCGTGGTTGATTCAGGGCTCGTAGTTTTAGGGGTTCAGGAATCCAGGGTTCCTGGTTTCAGGGAATCAGATTTGGTTTTAAAATTTCAGAGATTCAGAACTCCTGCGTTTTAGAGTTTTGGGGATTCAGGGACTCTGGTTTTAAGGTTTCCAGGATTCAGGCCTTCTGGTTTTAAAGTTTCAAAGATTCAGGGATCCTGGTTTTAGGGTTCCAGGGATTCAGGGATCCTGGTTCTAGGGTTCCAGGTTTTTGTGAGACGTGAGGTTTTGAGGACTCACCCTGAGAAAGGAGTCTAGCGCCCCGTTCTCCATGAACTCCGTGACGATCATGACGGGGCGACTCTTGGTGACTACGCCCTCCAGCCGGATGATGTTTGGGTGGTCAAACTGCCCCATAATGCTCGCCTCACTAAGGAAGTCCCGCCTCTGTCTCTCCGTGTACCCCGCTTTCAGCGTCTTTATCGCCACAATGATCTCCCTGCGACCCGGGAGTTTCAAACGACCCCGACACACTTCCCCAAACTCTCCTGAGACAGAGAGAGAGAAGAGAGAGAGAGAGACAGACAGACAGACAGATAGAGAGAGACAGACAGACAGGCAGCAAAAAGGAGAAGGAAAAGAAGGGCCAGACGGAGAGGGAGAGCTACTGGTTAGACTGCAGGATCCAGGGGAGAGGGAGAGACAATAGGAATTTTAGGGGTCAAAGTGGACATTTTGAGGGTTCAGGCCATGTTGAACTTAGGTAAGGATGCAGAGTTTGGGGATACCCATTGGATTAAGTTGGGATTGTGCAGAGGGTGTGGGGGTACAGGGTGAGTGAAGTGGGGTAAGGATGGCAGTGTATGGGGGTACAGGGTGGGTAAAGTTGGGTAAGTGAGGAGAGTTTGTGGTACAGGGTGGGTACAGTAGGGTTTATGATAGGAGGGTTCAGGGGTACAGGGTGGGTACAGTAGGGTTTATGATAGGAGAGTTTGGGGGCACAGGGTGGGTACAGTAGGGTTTATGATGGGAGAGCTTGGGGGTACAGGGTGGGTACAATAGGGTTATTGATAGGAGAGTATTGGGGGTACAGGGTGGGTACAGTAGGGTTTATGATGGGGAGAGTACTTGGGGGATAGGAGAGTTTGGGGTGGGTGGGTAAAGTAGGGTTTATGATAGGAGAGTTGGGGGGTTACAGGGTGGGTACAGTAGGGTTTATGATAGGAGAGTTTGGGGGCACAGGGTTGGTACAGTTGGGTTTATGATAGGAGAGTTTGGGGGTACAGGGTGGGTAAAGTTGGGTAAGTGAGGAGAGATTGTGGAACAGGGTGGGTACAGAAGGGTTTAAGATAGGAGAGTTTGGGGGCACAGGCACAGGGTGGATAAAGTGGGACTGTGGTTGGGAGCTTGGGGGTACAGTGAGAGTAAAGTTGGGGGTACGGTGTGGGTAAAGTCGGAGGTTAGGTGTCTGGGTGGGGAAGAGTAGAGAAGTAGTAGAGAGAAGGAGTGAGGAGTTTGGGGGTACAGTGAGAGTAAAGTTGGTGTAAAGTCGGGGTTTAGGGTAAAGTCGGGGTTTAGGTGTCTGGGTGGGGGAAGAGTAGAGGAGTAGTAGTGAGGAGGAGGAGGAGTTTGGGGGGTACAGTGAGAGTAAAGTTTGGGGTACAGGGGGTTGGAGGTGCGCAAAGGGTAAAGTCGGGGGTTAGGTGTCTGGGTGGGGAAGAGTAGAGGAGTAGTAGTGAGAAGGAGTGAGGAGTTTGGGGGTACAGTGAGAGTAAAGTTGGTGGTACGGTGCGGGTAAAGTCGGGGGTTAGGTGTCTGGGTGGGGAAGAGTAGAGGAGTAGTAGTGAGAAGGAGTGAGGAGTTTGGGGGTATAGTGAGAGTAAAGTTGGGGGTACGGTGCAGGTAAAGTCGAGGGTTGGGTGTCTGGGTGGGAAGGGGAAGAGTAGTAGTGAGAAGGAGTAGAGTTTGGGGGAAGGAGAGTAAAGGAATTTGGGGGTTAGGTGTCTGGGTGGGGAAGAGTAGAAGTAGTGAGAAGGAGTGAGGAGTTTGGGGGTAAGTGGGGTTAGATGTCTACGGGTGTGGGGGTCGGGGTTAGGTGTCTGGGTATAGGAGTAGTAGTGAGGTAAAGTTGAGAAGGTCTGGGTGGGGAAGAGTAGAGGAAGAGGAGTTGGGTAAAGGGGGTTAGGTGTCTGGGTGGGGAAGAGTAGAGGTAGTAGTGAGAAGTGAGGAGTTTGGGGTACAGTGAGGTAAAGTTGGGGGTACGGTGCAGGTAAATTTGGGGGTTAGGTGTCTGGGTGGGGGAAGGGAGGAGTAGAGTGAGAAGGAGTAGGAGTTTGGGGGGAGAAGGAGTTGAGGGAGGAGTTTAAAAAGTTGGGGGTTGTGGTGTCTGGGTGGGGAAGAGTAGAGGAGTAGTAGTGAGAAGGGGAGGAGTTTGGGGGTACAGTGAGAGTAAAGTTGGGGGTACGGTGTGGGTAAAGTCGGGGTTTAGGTGTCTGGGTGGGGAAGAGTAGAGGAGTAGTAGTGAGGAGGAGTGAGGAGTTTGGGGGTACAGTGAGTAAAGTTGGGGGTACGGTGTGGGTAAAGTCGGGGGTTAGATGTCTGGGTGGGGAAGAGTAGAGGAGTAGTAGTGAGAAGGAGTGAGGAGTTTGGGGGTACAGTGAGAGTAAAGTTGGGGGTACGGTGTGGGTAAAGTCGGGGGTTACGTGTCTGGGTGGGGAAGAGTAGAGGAGTAGTAGTGAGAAGGAGTGAGGAGTTTGGGGGTACAGTGAGAGTAAAGTTGGGGGTACGGTGTGGGTAAAGTCGGGGGTTTAGGTGTCTGGGTGGGGAAGAGTAGAGGAGTAGTAGTGAGGAGGAGTGAGGAGTTTGGGGGTACAGTGAGTAAAGTTGGGGGACGGTGTGGGTAAAGTCGGGGGGTTAGGTGTCTGGGTGGGGAAGAGTAGAGGAGTAGTAGTGAGAAGGAGTGAGGAGTTTGGGGGTACAGTGAGAGTAAAGTTGGGGGTACGGTGTGGGTAAAGTCGGGGTTTAGGTGTCTGGGTGGGGAAGAGTAGAGGAGTAGTAGTGAGAAGGAGTGAGGAGTTTGGGGGTACAGAGAGTAAAGTTGGGGGTACGGTGTGGGTAAAGTCGGGGTTTAGGTGTCTTGGGGAAGGTGTAGTAGGGAGGGGAGTGAGGAGTTTGGGGGTACAGTGAGAGTAAAGTTAGGGAGAGTGTGGGGTAAAGGGGGTTAGGTGTCTGGGTGGGGAAGAGTAGAGGAGTAGTAGTGAGAAAGTGAGGAGTTTGGGGGTACAGTGGGTAAAGTTGGTGGTCGGGGGTTGGGTGTCTGGTGTCTGGGGGGAAGAGTAGAGGAGTAGTAGTGAGAAGGGGGTGAGGAGTTTGGGGGTACAGTGAGAGTAAAGTTTGGGGGATACAGTGAGTAAAAGTGCGGTGCGGGTAAAGTCAGGGGTTAGGTGTCTGGGTGGGGAAGAGTAGAGGAGTAGTAATGAGAGTTTGGGGGAGTGAGGAGTTTGGGGGGTACAGGTGTCTGGGTGGGGTGAGTAAAGTTTGGTGGTACGGTTTGTGGGTAAAGTCGGGGTTAGGTGTCTGGGTGGGGAAGAGTAGAGGAGTAGTAGTGAGAAGGGGTGAGGAGTTTGGGGGTACAGTGAGAGTAAAGTTTGGGATACGGTGCGGGTAAAGTCGGGGTTTAGGTGTCTGGGTGGGGAAGAGTAGAGGAGTAATAATGAGAAGGTAAAGTGAGGAGTTTAAAGGGGGTTAGGTGTCAGTGGGGAGAGTAAAGTTGAGTGAGGAGTTTGGGGGTACAGTGAGGTAAAAGTCGGGGTAAAGGTGTCTGGGTGGGGAAGAGTAGAGGAGTAGTAGTGAGGAGGAGTGAGGAGTTTGGGGGTACAGAGAGAGTAAAGTTGGGTGGTACGGTGCGGGTAAAGTCGGGGGTTAGGTGTCTGGGTGGGGAAGAGTAGAGGTAGTAGTAATGAGAAGGAGAGTAAAGTTGGGAGTTTGGGGGTTAGGTGTCAGTGACAGTAAAGTTGGTGGTGGGGTACAGTGACAGTGTTGGTAAAGTCGGGGTTAGGTGTCTGGGTGGGGAAGAGTAGAGGAGTAGTAGTGAGGAGGAGGAGGAGTTTGGGGGTACAGTGAGAGTAAAGTTGGGGGTAGAGGAGTAGTAGTGAGGTGAGGAGTTTGGGTAAAGTGGGTAAAGGGGGTTAGGTGTCTGGGTGGGGAAGAAGAGAGTAATAGTGAGGAGGAGTGAGGAGTTTAGTAGTGAGGAGGAGTGAGGTGTGGGTTTGGGGACTGTAGAGGGTTTAGTGAGGAGGGTGAGGGGCCTACAGGGTTTATTAACAGAGGAAGGGGGTTAGGGGGTCAGGGGTCAGGGTGGATGGGTCTGTCACTGAAAAGAAAAGGTAAACGTTTACAGTGCCTACACTGGTTTAAGAGCCTCGCTCGAGGGCCGACAGCTGCACTGATTTCACACAGTCACAACATTGGGGCTTCAGCTAAGAACCCACCAGATCAACAGGAACTCCCGTGACTGTCAGTTCTGAGAGGTGGGGAGAGCATATTCAAAGATCTACTGCGCCTCTCAGAATCAGGACCTTCAGAAAAGTCCGGAAGTATCTAATATTATCCCTGCACCTGGCCAGGTGTTTGAAAGGATTACCTGCTCCGATCACCTCCTCAATCTTCACACACGAGATGTCGATCTCTTTGGCAAACTCTCGCACAGCCTCATTCGGGTCCTCGTAGGTGAACGGGTCGATATAGACCTTCACACCAGGCGTAACTGTGGACATGGAATGAGGCAGTGTGTGTCAGTGCGAGTCAGAGAGAGAGAGAGAGAGAGAGAGAGAGAGAGAGAGAGAGAGAGATGTTTCTCTGTCTAGAGCTCATACACACCCTTCATCTCTAAGTGGTTTAGTTTTGCATCATAAATAGATTACGAAATAGCTCAGAGAATTCCACAGCCATCCCAAGAAAACGAGAATAAAGATGCTGTTTGTGAATGCACTGTAGATGATGCAGTCACAGTATTCAGGGATAGGAGAGACATACAAAATGGAGATCTTAGATATAAACTCTTGAGATTCTGGTCACAGTAGACAATGGATATCATAGAGACTCACAGCACTTATAACTGAAACCATGAAAACCGTGGGAGTTATAGAGACAGCGGAGAGTGGAAAAACAAAACCATAGAGACTGTACATGTCATGGGTACCATAGACTACAGAGACTGAGGACACCAGAGACTGCGGAGACTATAAATACCTTAGAGTCCATTGAGACTGCAGACACAATACCACAGAAATCATATTGACCATAGAGACAATTGGGATATCAGAGCATACAGACCCTGGAGACCATAGATACTTACTGTACTGCTGTAGTTTCTCTGTGTATTCGGACTCTGAGCCACTGCGCTGCTTCCTGCCAGAAAAAGAGAGTAAGCCTTACAGTCCAGAAGCAGAATGGTATCATTGCTCATTATCATCGAGGTCTGAGGTTACCAATACAACAGGTTATATTCATCAGGTTCACTTGAGCAGAGAGAGTCCACGTTATGATAAATACATAGTAATCAAAAGCCCATCTCAACAGTAAACTCTGCCCAAAGCTGAAGTAATTCAGGTAATTTCATTGTACTACAACACATAATTGGCACATAAAATGACTTTTTAAAAGCACGATAAACTGAAGAAAAAAAGAATTCAGTGATGGACGGGGAAATGTAACAGTCAAGTTCGCCTGAGCAGCTATAGCAAAATCCAGAGCACGCACTCCCAGTACAGAATCTCCACAGGAGCAATCACAAGACCTAATGCCGACACAGGCTGCAGCACCAGAACTAAACTACCTTCCAGTCAAAAGAGAAAAAATACAAGGAGAGCCGAGACGGCCTCTTTCACAGCACAAAAACAGCTCTGTCCAATCCCCTTCTTCCATAGTGCCTATCGAATCCTATTGCACTAGAGTTCTTATCCATCCCATCGCACAAGAGTTCTTATCGAATACCATCACACCAGAGTGCTGATCCAATCCCATCGTACCAGAGTTCTTATCCAATCCCATCGCGCCAAAGTTCTTATCCAATCCTGTTGCACCAGTGTTCTTATCCAATCCTATTGCACCAAAGGTCTTAACCAATCCCATCGCAGCAGAGTTCTTATCCAATCCCATTGTACCAGCGTTCTTATCCAATCCCATCGTACCAGAGTTCTTATCCAATCCCATCATACCAGAGTTCTGATCCAATCCCATCACACCAGAGTTCTTATCCAAGCCCATCGCACCAGAGTTCTTATCCAATACCATCGCAGCAGAGTGCTTATCCAATCCCATCGTACCAGAGTGCTTATCCAATCCCATCGTACCAGAGTTCTGATCCAATCCCATCACACCAGAGTTCTTATCCAATCCCATAGCACCAGAGTTCTTATCCAATACCATCGCAACAGAGTGCTTATCCAATCCCATCGCACCAGAGTTCTTATCCAATCCCATCGTACCAGAGCTCTTATCCAATCCCATCACACCAGAGTTCTTATCCAATCCCATCGCACCAGAGTTCTTATCCAATACCATCGCAGCAGAGTGCTTATCCAATCCCATCACACCAGAGTTCTTATCCAATACCATCGCAGCAGAGTGCTTATCCAATACCATCGTACCAGAGTTCTTAGCCAATCAAATCGTATCAGAGTTCTTATCCAATCCTATTGCACCAGAGTTCTTATCCAATCCCATCGTACCAGCGTCCTTATCCAATCCCATCACACCAGAGTTCTTATCCAATCCCATCGCGGCAGAGTTCTTATCCAGTCCCATCGTACCAGAGTTCTTATCCAATCCCATCGCACCACAGTTCTTATCCAATCCTATCACGCCACAATTCTTATCCAACTCTATTGCGCCACAGTTCTCATCCAATCCTACCACGCCAAAGTTCTTATCCAATCCTATCATACCAGAGTTCTTATCCAATCCATCGCACCAGAGTTCTTATCCAATCCCATCGCGCTAGAGTTCTTATCCAATCCCATCGTACCAGAGTTCTTATCCAATTCCATCGCACCAGAGCTCTAATCCAATCCAATCGTACCAGAGTTTTTTTCCAATCCTCTTGCACCAGTGTTCTTATCCAATCCCATCGTACCAGAGTTCTTTTCCATTCCTATTGCACCAGTGCTCTTATCCAATCCCATCGTACAAGAGTTCTTATCCAATCCTATTGCACCAGAGTTCTTATCCAATCCCATCGGACCAGAGTTCTTTTCCAATCCTATTGCACCAGTGTTCTTGTCCAATCCTATTGCACCAGAGGTCTTATCTAATCCCATCGTACCACAGTTCTAATCCAATCCCATCGTACCAGAGTTCTTATCCAATCCCATCGCACCAGAGTTCTTATTCAATCCTACTGCACCAGAGTTCTTATCCAATCCCATCGTACCAGAGTTCTTATCCAATCCCATCGCACCAGAGTTCTTATCCAATCCCATCGTACCAGGGTTCTTATCCAATTCTATCGCACCAAAGTTCTTATCCAATCCTATCGCGCCACAGTTCTTATCCAATTCTATCGCAACAGTTCATATCCAATCCTATCACGCCACAATTCTTATCCAATCCTATTGCACCAGAGTTCTTATCCAATCCCATCGTACCAGAGTTCTTATCCAATCCCATCGCACCAGAGTTCTTATCCAATCCCATCGTACCAGAGTTCTTATCCAATCCCATCGCACCAGAGTTCTCATCCAATCCCATCGCACCAGAGTTCTCATCCAATCCTATTGCACCAGAGTTCTCATCAGATCCCATCGCACCAGAGTTCTTATCCAATCCCATCGTACCACAGTTCTAATCCAATCCCATCACACCAGAGTTCTTATCCAATCCTATTGCACCAGAGTTCTTATCCAATCCCATCGCACCAGAGTTCTTATCCAATCCCATCGCACCAGAGTTCTTATCCAATCCCATCGCACCACAGTTCTTATCCAATCCCATCGTACCACAGTTCTAATCCAATCCCATCGTACCAGAGTTCTTATCCAATCCCATCGCACCAGAGTTCTTATTCAATCCTACTGCACCAGAGTTCTTATCCAATCCCATCGTACCAGAGTTCTTATCCAATCCCATCGCACCAGAGTTCTTATCCAATCCCACCGCACCAGAGTTCTTATCCAATCCCATCGCACCAGAGTTCTTATCCAATCCTATCGCACCAGAGTTCTCATCCAATCCCATCGCACCAGAGTTCTCATCCAATCCCATCGCACCAGAGTTCTTATCCAATCCCATCGCACCAGAGTTCTTATCCAGTCCCATCGTACCAGAGTTCTTATCCAATTCTATCGCTCCAAAGTTCTTATCCAATCCTATCGCGCCACAGTTCTTATCCAATCCTATCACGCCACAATTCTTATCTAATTCTATCGCCACAGTTCATATCCAATCCTATCACACCACAATTCTTATCCAATTCTATCGCGTCACAGTTCTTATCCAATCCTATCACGGCACAATTCTTATCCAATTCTATCGCGCCACAGTTCTCATCCAATCCTATCGCGCAAAAGTTCTTATCCAATCCTATCATACCAGAGTTCTGATCCAATCCCATCACACCAGAGTTCTTATCCAATCCCATCACACCAGAGTTCTTATCCAATCCTATTGTACCAGAGTTCTTATCCAATCCCATCGCACCAGAGTTCTTATCCAATCCCATCGCACCAGAGTTCTTATCCAGTCTCATCGTACCAGAGTTCTTATCCAATCCCATCGCACCAGAGTTCTTATCCAATCCCCTCGCACCAGAGTTCTTATCCAATCCTATCGCGCCAAAGTTCTTATCCCATCCTATCGCGCCACAGTTCTTATCCAATCATATCACGCTACAATTCTTATCCAATTCTATCGCGCCACAGTTCATATCCAATCCTATCACGCCACAATTCTTATCCAATTCTATCGCGCCACAGTTCTTATCCAATCCTATCACGCCACAATTCTTATCCAATCCTATCGCGCCACAGTTCTTATCCAATCCTATCATTCCACAATTCTTATCCAATTCTATCGCGCCACAGTTCTTATCCAATCCTATCACGCCACAATTCTCATCCAATTCTATCGCGCCACAGTTCTTATCCAATACCATCGCACCAGAGTTCTAGTACAACTATATCACACCAAAGTCCAAATAAAATCAACCAAATCTGAAAAATTTCCCACCTGACCCCCTTGAAATCAGCTGATTTGTATAGGACAATAATTTCAGCATAATTAATAAATCCCCGCCAAATTTTACTTTGGTCTTGTGAATATTTTTTGAGTTTCAGGCTCTAAAATCACGCAGGGGTATGTCAAAACTTCTTGCGTCATTTTTGCCCGCATTTTGGAGGACTAATAATTTCATGTGTATTAGAGACAGCTAAATGAAAGTTTCATTGCTGAAAGACATTAGAGCAATGTTAAAAACTGCAATTAAATCAAATGTGTGCCCATTCTAGGTGTCACAGTCTTAAGCCAAAATCTGGATTTTCTCCAAAAAGATATGTTCTGTAACCAACTTCAAGCTTCAATATCATGGGAATTATGGATGTTTCAATATCAACACTGCACCAATTTAATAATTATGATATAGTGTAGTTAAAACATATATTTTTTTTTGATGTGCCTTGTTTTCTTGAAATTCACCAGAGAAAACCTGAAAAAGTGCACATTAGGAAAAATTCAAGGGGTCATATCACCATGTGGGATAAGCTGGTTATCAAATCAAGTTATGGCATATGAAAGATCTCATTTTGATCTACATTTTGAAACCAAGCTCATCTTCTAGCCATGATTCCTTCTGTGCCAAATAATTTTCACACTCGTCAATGTCCTCATCCAATCCTATCACACCATACTCCTCATCCAATCCTATCGCACCATACTCTTCATCCAATCCTATCGCACCATACTCCTCATCCAATCCTATCGCAAAATACTCCTCATTCAATCCTATCGCACCATACTCCTCATCCAATCCCATCATACCATACTCCTCATCCAATCCCATCACACCATACTCCTCATCCAATCCCATCTCACCATACTCCTCATCCAATCCTATCGCACCATACTCCTCATCCAATCCTATCGCAGCATACTCCTCATCCAATCCTATCGCAGCATACTCCTCATCCAATCCTATCGCACCATACTCCTCATCCAATCCTATCGCAGCATACTCCTCATCCAATCCTATCGCAGCATACTCCTCATCCAATCCCATCGCAGCATACTCCTCATCCAATCCTATCGCACCATACTCCTCATCCAATCCTATTGCACCATACTCCTCATCCAATCCTATCCCACCAGGTCCTCATCCAATCATATCGCAGCATACTCCTCATCCAATCCTATCGCAGCATACACCTCATCCAATCCTATCGCACCATACTCCTCATCCAATCCTATCGCAGCATACTCCTCATCCAATCCTATCGCACCATACTCCTCATCCAATCCTATCGCACCATACTCCTCATCCAATCCTATCCCACCAGGTCCTCATCCAATCATATTGCACTATGGCCCAGATCCAATCCTATCACACCGTGCTCCTTATTCAATCCTACAGATCTATGGTCCTTAACCAATCCCATCGCACTGTGGTTCTTAACCAATCCCACAGCACCATAGGCTTTATCCAATCCAGTAGCACAATGGTTCCTACCAATCCTATTTCACAATGGTTCTGATCCAATCCCGTCGCATCATAATTCTCCTCCAGTCCTGCAGCAAGATGGTTCTTATCCAATCCCAAAGCACCATGGCTCTTATCCAAACAAGTAGCACCATGGTTCTTATCCAGTTTTGCAGCAAAATGGTTCTTATCCAATCGTGTAGCTCCATGGTTTTATCCAATCCTGTAGCTCCATGGTTTTATCCAATCCTGTAGCACCTTGGTTTTATCCAATCTCGTAGCACCATGGTTTTACCCAATCCTGTAGCTCCATGGTTTTATCAAATGCCCTAGCACCATGGTTTTATCCAATTCTCTAGCTCCATGGTTTTATCCAATCCCCTAGCACCATGGTTTCATCCAATCCCGTAGCTCCATGGTTTTATCCAATCCTGTAGCTCCATGGTTTTATCCAATCCTGTGGCTCCATGGTTTTATCCAATCCTGTGGCTCCATGGTTTTATCCAATCCTGTGGCTCCATGGTTTTATCCAATCCTGTGGCTCCATGGTTTTATCCAATCCTGTGGCTCCATGGTTTTATCCAATCCTGTAGCTCCATGGTTTTATCCAATCCTGTAGCTCCATGGTTTTATCCAATCCTGTGGCTCCATGGTTTTATCCAATCCTGTGGCTCCATGGTTTTATCCAATCCTCTAGCTCCATGGTTTTATCCAATCCCCTAGCACCATGGTTTCATCCAATCTCGCAGCTCCATGGTTTTATCCAATCCTGTGGCTCCATGGTTTTATCCAATCCTGTGGCTCCATGGTTTTATCCAATCCTGTGGCTCCATGGTTTTATCCAATCCTGTAGCTCCATGGTTTTATCCAATCCTGTAGCTCCATGGTTTTATCCAATCCTGTGGCTCCATGGTTTTATCCAATCCTGTGACTCCATGGTTTTATCCAATCCTGTGGCTCCATGGTTTTATCCAATCCTGTGGCTCCATGGTTTTATCCAATCCTGTAGCACCATGGATTTTGTACAGTCTCACAGCACCGGACTTCTGACTCCACACCCCTCACTGGTTTTATCAGTTTCCTTCCTGGAGAATGTGCTACTGCAGAGGGCGGAGCTATTAGATGTTAATTCAGGTCCTATGTTGTCTAACCGGTTACCGGGGCAATAATAGCCTCTGGTGATTTGCATCTCATCTGTAATTCAAATTTGGTTCCGGAATATGGGAGGACCCGTTCAGTACACACACAGAAGAAACAGACACTGTTTGAGAGAGAGAGAGAGAAAGGGGGGGGGGGGGGGGTAGGCACGAGAGCGAGACAGGTGAAAGAAAAGAGAGATACAGACAGGAAGAGGGAACCCAAGATGATGCAGGACATGAAATAAGACTGCACCAGGAAGCCAGATAACAAGGGGTACTATCAGCCAATGAGGTGGCCCAGGGTACTTTCAGCCAATGAGGTGGCCCAGGGTACTATCAGCCAATGAGATGGCCCAGGGTACTTTCAGCTAAAGAGGTGGCAGGAGACAACAGCACACGTTAGGCATTTGCAGGTGTTTGTACCTGAGGCAGACGATGGCGATGACGACCACAGCGATGATGAAGACAAGCCCAGCTGTGGCCGACCCCACAATGAGGGGCAGTTGCTCCTGGATGGACTTCTCAGGGTCACCTGTGAGAGAAAGGGGGTGATGGGCACGTAAAGCGGGTGATGATGTCATCATTTTAGAGTTATATAGCTGAGGCTTACATCAGAAGGGTAACTGTGCTGCATCCACAAAAGGGTAACTGTGCTTTATCTGTAGAGGGGCAACTGAATCTGCAAAGGGTGAATCTGCACAGATGGCTGTCTGTGCTGTATCAGCAGGTAGCTGACTATGCTGTATCAGCAGGTGGCTGACTGTGCTATATCAGCAGGTAGCTGACTGTGCTGTATCAGCAGGTGGCTAACTGTGCTGTATCAACAGGTGGCTAACTGTGCTGTATCAGCAGGTGGCTGACTGCGCTGTATCAGCAGGTAGCTGACTGTGCTGTATATGCAGAAGGCTAACTATGCTATATCAACAGATGGCTAACTGTGCTGTATCAGCAGGTAGCTGACTGTGCTGTATCAGCAGGTGGCTGACTGCGCTGTATCAGCAGGTAGCTGACTGTGCTGTATATGTAGAAGGCTAACTATGCTGTATCAACAGATGGCTAACTATGCTGTATCAGCAGGTGGCTGACTGTGCTGTATCAGCAGGTAGCTGACTGTGCTATATATGCAGGTGGCTGACTAAGCTGTATCAGCAGGTAGCTGACTGTGCTGTATATGCAAAAGGCTAACTATGCTGTATCTACAAATGGCTAACTGTGCTGTATCAGCAGGTAGCTGACTGTGCTGCATCAGCAGGTGGATAACTGTGCTGTATCTACAGATGGATAACTGTGCTGTATCAGCAGGTGGCTGACTGTGCTGTATCAGCAGGTGGCTAACTGTGCTGTATATGCAGAAGGCTAACTGTGCTGAATCAGCAGGTGGCTGACTGTACTGTATCAGCAGGTGGCCAACTGTGCTGTATCAGCAGGTAGCTGACTGTACTGTATCAGCAGGTGGCCAACTGTGCTGTATCAGCAGGTGGCTGACTGTACTGTATCAGCAGGTGGCCAACTGTGCTGTATCAGCAAGTGGCTGACTGTACTGTATCAGCAGGTGGCCAACTGTGCTGTATCAGCAGGTAGCTGACTGTATTGTATCAGCAGGTGGCTAACTGTGCTGTATCAGCAGGTGGCTGACTGTACTGTGTCAGCAGGTGGCCAACTGTGCTGTATCAGCAGGTGGCTAACTGTGCTGTATCAGCAGGTAGCTGACTGTACTGTAGCAGCAGGTGGCTAACTGTGCTGTATCAGCAGGTAGCTCACAGTGCCGTTTCTGTACAGGGCTTTATTGCATTAGGAGCATGAGGAATGAGAGAGGGATGAGAGGGATGTGTAGAGTGGAAAGGGAGCATGAGGAATGAGAGAGGGATGTGTAGAGTGGAAAGGGAGCATGAGGAATGAGAGGGGGATATGTAGAGTGGAAAGGGAGCGTGAGGAATGAGAGAGGGATGTGTAGAGTGGAAAGGGAGTGTGAGGAATGAGAGAGGGATGTGTAGAGTGGAAAGGGAGCGTGAGGAATGAGAGAGGGATGAGAGGGATGTGTAGAGTGGAAAGGGAGCGTGAGGAATGAGAGAGGGATGAGAGGGATATGTAGAGTGGAAAGGGAGCGTGAGGAATGAGAGAGGGATGAGAGGGATGTGTAGAGTGGAAAGGGAGCATGAGGAATGAGAGAGGGATGAGAGGGATGTGTAGAGTGGAAAGGGAGCATGAGGAATGAGAGAGGTATGAGAGGGATGTGTAGAGTGGAAAGGGAGCATGAGGAATGAGAGAGGGATGAGAGGGATGTATAGAGTGGAAAGGGAGCATGAGGAATGAGAGAGGGATGAGAGGGATGTGTAGAGTGGAAAGGGAGCGTGAGGAATGAGAGAGGGATGAGACGGATGTGTAGAGTGGAAAGGGAGCATGAGGAATGAGAGAGGGATGAGAGGGATGTGTAGAGTGGAAAGGGCATAGGTTGGTACCAGAGGGATGGAGCAGTAAGAACAAATAGATGGAGAGACAGAGAGAGGCATGGGGGAGAGAAAGAGGTACATACTCTGCAGATTGGTGCTGAAGTCAGCCGGGTTGCTATAGCGACCGTACCCAGCTACAGTCCGGGCTCGAACCTGCAGCACATATGCAGTGCCAGGCTTCAGTCCCTCAATCCGGGCAGAACTGCGCTGGGCTGTGACTGTGTGAGAGATCGCTTCTCCCTGATCCTGAAACACACAGTAGATTGTGTAGATACAGATTGTAGTCTAGTCTTTCTTCAGCAAGATGGGCCATGTTACAACCAATGATGTAAAAACAACGATAATGTCAAAACGATGCATTATGTCAAACTGTTTGACATTATGCGTGTTCCAAAGCAACTTATATGTCAAACACAACGCATCATGTCAAACTTTTTTACCATGCGAGATTGAGAGGTTTGAATCAGACTCGGATTCAGATATTTCATTGCAAGCCGCTATGTTCTCAGAACAGAGTGCCTTTCGTTTATCCTGAGTTTGTGTCACTTTTTCATCGTCTTATCTATCCTTTCATGAGGTTAGATAAGGGTGTTCCACAAGGCTCCATTTTGGGGCCATTGCTTTTTTAACTATACATAAATAACATTTGTGACCATTTTAAGTATTCATTGCATCTTATGTATGCTGATGAAACCATTTTATACTCTAGTGCTCCCTCTCTCGAGGCTGCTGTCTCACATCTTCAGTCAGGTTTTATCACTCTGCAGCATGCGCTCATTAATTCTAAACTAAAGCTATGCTGTTTGCATCGCATAGGTCTGTAGTTTCTTCCCCTTCTCTTATTGCCCTAAAAGGAACTCCAATTGAGTTTGTAGACAAATACAAATATCTAGGATTATGGCTGGACAAGAATTTAACTTTTAAATACCATATTGGCATGTTGACTAAGAAACTCAAGTTTACACTGGGTTTCTTATATAGATTAAAATCTTGCTTTTCCTCTTTTTCTCGCAAATGGCTAGTAAATAATATATTTTTTGCCTCAACTTGATTATGGCGATACCGTTCACCGATTTGCGTGTCCCACTTTCCTGGCTAAACTCGATCCGCTCTATCATTCTGCACTGAGATACATTTCTAACTCGCCCTATAGGACGCATCACTGAACACTACACTTTAGTCGGCTGGCCTTCACTAGCTATGCGCAGGCTGCACCACTGGCATGTTTTAATATACAAGGCTATTTTAGGCAAACTACCCCGCACATTTGCTCTAAATTTGTTTTAATTCAGAACTCTTACAACCTCAGATCCAACGCCTGGTTGCGATTCAAGGTGCCTCCCAGCGATCTGGACGCTGGTAAGAGGAGTCCGTTTTTTACTTTGGCCCTTGGTCATGTAATGACCTTCAGACTCATTTTAAAATTGCTGCTCCCATCTCCATACCAAGTTTCAGACAAAAAGATTTCTGAGGCCTTTCCCATTAGCTGCTCCTGTCGTACTGGTTAGATATATTGTTCTACTGTTTTTATATTGAATCATTTTTAGAACTTATGATATAATTTTTTTTTTTTTTTAACTGTAAATTTAGTTTTGTCCTGTCAGATGGTAGTCTCTATTCTGTCCCTTGTTTTTGTATTGTACTTTACTGTTTTGTCGATATTGTCTCGAACTGTGTTGTGTTTATGTAATACTAGTGTGTGACCAGCTGCGTCCTGCCAGATCACCATTGAAAAAAAGACTTTGGTCTCAGCTGGTTTTATCTGGTTAAATTTATCTGGTTATTTGACTGGAGACTGCAAACTGAATTGCCCTATTTGGGATAAATAAAGTTGGTTGAATTGAATTGAATTGAATTGAATTGAATTGAATTGAAATAAAGGATTGATTGATTAATTGACTGGAAAACACCAGAAAATGTCTATTCAAAGGCCAATTATAACCTAATGGGGCAACTGTTATTATCTTTGGCTGCACAAATCTGCTTCCGACAGGCAGGTCTTTATCTTGTTACGTGGAAAATCTGAATGAATGTCAGCTTCCAACTAGACCTTTAATGTAGGATCTCAGCCGTTCAATATCTTGTGGCCTCCTTTGTCACATTATTTATCTGATAATGCGCCAAATGTTTTCACTGAATGACAGGTCAACTCATGTGCTGCTATGTACACTTCATTAGTACACTTTATCAAGAAGGGTACACTCACCCTCTCGTGGTACTTGATCTCATAGTCCAGGATGATTCCATTGGGTCTCTCCGGAGGAAGCCAGGACAGGCTCATGGTGCTCGCTGTTGCCCCCAGCATGTGAACAGTGGGTACTGCAGAGGGGGCTGAACAGACCGAAGAAACAGCAACTATTAACACACAGATTTACCCACAATTCTCAGCTGCATGAAAAAGCAGAGATTGGTAGATCTGTTCCGATTTGTGGCTTACCAATGGCGTATCCAAGTGGGGGGGGTGCAGGGGCAACCGCCCTCCATTTTTTTCGTAGAGAAGTGAAAGAATGAAGCGCATGCTATTCCCTGTATAAGCCCCAATTTATTTTGTGCACGCGCTTGCTTGCTACAGCTGTCATTTCTGATCATGTCTTTGTCTATAACCAGGAGCAATTAACTAAGTCGTCACAGTTTATATACCACTTTTAATGGTTCAACTTCACTATTCCGGTTATCTTGCATTATGGCAAATTTATTTGTAGCCAATTGGATGTATTTGCTTTATGCGATAGGAAAGACCGAGAAACTCTTTTCTTGCACATAAAAAACGATACATGGATTTAAGCTATGCACAATTTATTTAATTTTGTTGTTTTCCTCCTAAAGTTTAAGAAGGCAGGCTTGCTGGGAAATTTGTTCGACCAATGGCCTTGCTTGTCCCCTGTTGCGGTAACAGTCTAAAAACGCATTTCAACAACTACGACTTCAGACAAAATGTCGGAAAGCAATGGAAAGGCGGAAAAGCTTAGATAATAAAGTAAACCAACACTTGAGGCTCAGCCTTTCAAATGGAAAAAAAAATGACCAGCTGTTTAGCCATGATGATCCTCGTAGCAAGCAGTTTTCATTTGCAGGGGGACATGGAAGCGGTAAGACTGACATTAAATTAATAGGCTATGGCAAGTATGCGTTCGGTTAAAATTTGCTTGAGCTCACGAAAGGACCCCACTGATGGACCAGTTGTTCATAGCCTACTATTTGATGTATATTGATTCGTTGTTTTACGGTGCCAAATAAAATTTGTCCTGGAGTACAGAAAGACTTTCCAAACTTTCCATTCCAAAACCCCGTCTTGACGTTCAGAATCACCTGTCATTAAACTTCTAACCAGCGAGTACTGCGGTTCTGAAGCTAGTGAGCTATTCTATGCCCTTTAGAGTCAGTAAGATATGTAACATTATTTTAAAAAGGTAATGTATGAGTCAATCCAAATAGTTCAATGGTCTTATTGAAAAATTCTAAATGGCCCTAAAGTCACATTTCTTTTTCACATTCATTCATGTAAACATAATAAAAATAATATTATTTTCATTAAAAAAATAGTTTATGTGTTGACAATGTTATGTTTTAATATAGGACAGCATCATTGTATTAAATTTATATCAGGACATCTTTAGGATAAATAGGATCTTTAATATACAGAAGATTGTTTTGGGACATTACCCACCCAACCACTGCCTCCAGATTAGTAAATTCACTGACATGTGCAAAAATTCAACTTAATGGTAACTCGGATTATGTGTATGACTACACTTCCTACTCTCACAACACTTGGGAGTGTTTTGGAAGCATTAAAGCCTCATCTTTTAGAACCATTTTGAAAAAAGGTGATCACAGCATTGTAATAGCATTTACAAGCTGTTGAGTGTGGTATCTTTTACTAAACCTGGTTTAGGGACTTGGGGGAGGGGGGGATTTGGTGATCTGTTAACATCAGCTAAAATGACAGATGCATATAGCCACTGGGTTTGCATGTTAGATATGCATTACAATTATTTTGTTGGAGGCTATTTGGTGTTATCTAAACTCAAAAACTAATAATATCAATGTTTTGTGGGAAATATGGTCAAACCCTTTCACTGCTAGTGGTGATTTTGTCAACATTTCTGAAACATCAAAACCTTTGAAAATCGCTTGAACCATCGCACATTGGTATTCACCGGAAAGCTCTCATCAAGCACATTCCAATGAATACCAACACTGTAGGGTTTGGACGATTTCGAAAGATGTTCTCCTCTTTGAAATTTTGAGCAAGTCACCAACAGCAGTGAAAAGGTTAAGGTCATGAACTTTGACAGTAAAGTGAAAGTCTTAGGTAAAGGTTCAAGTTGTCAGTTAATGTAAAACTGCATTATAACGGCACTTTGAAAGTTTTTTTAGCTTAATTTTTGGAACCTTGGGAGGAAAATCATTGAACAGATAGACCAGATTTTTCTCCCAAGATACCAGGAAGAGGTGTTTTCAGCACATTAATTATTCAAATATTTCTGGGGGAGGGTCCCCAGTCCCCTCCTCGATGCAACCCCCCTTTCAGCAATTCCTGGATCCGCCCGTGCTTACTGTATTGTTGCCATAGCAAAGAGAATGTTTCATTGAGGATGGATTTTAGGAATCAGACCCCTGTCTAGATTACTCATTGATATGTGGATCTTCAATAAATTTATAGTCAATTAATGTCATTCATAGAATGTCACAGTCATAACTGCAACTCCAGCTGCAACTCCTGCTCTGCCAGCAAAGTAACATCACAATCTGTATCTGAGCCCCAACAGCTAAAGAGGCTCACATTCAGATAAACTGAGTCTGTCCTCCATCACAATCTGTATCTGAGCTCCAACAGCTAAAGAGGCACACATTCAGATAAACTGAGTCTGTCCTCCATCACAATCTGTATCTGAGCTCCAACAGCTAAAGAGGCACACATTCAGATAAACTGAGTCTGTTCTCCATCACAATCTGTATCTGAGCTCCAACAGCTAAAGAGGCACACATTCAGATAAACTGAGTCTGTCCTCCATCACAATCTGTATCTGAGCTCCAACAGCTAAAGAGGCACACATTCAGATAAACTGAGTCTGTCCTCCATCACAATCTGTATCTGAGCTCCAACAGCTAAAGAGGCACACATTCAGATAAACTGAGTCTGTCCTCCATCACAATCTGTATCTGAGCTCCAACAGCTAAAAGAGGCACACATTCAGACAAACTGAGTCTGTCCTCCATCACAATCTGTATCTGAGCTCCAACAGCTAAAGAGGCTCACATTCAGATAAACTGAGTCTGTGCTCCATCACAATCTGTATCTGAGCTCCAACAACTAAAGAGGCACACATTCAGATAAACTGAGTCTGTCCTCCATCACAATCTGTATCTGAGCTCCAACAGCTAAAGAGGCACACATTCAGATAAACTGAGTCTGTCCTCCATCACAATCTGTATCTGAGCTCCAACAACTAAAGAGGCACACATTCAGATAAACTGAGTCTGTCCTCCATCACAATCTGTATCTGAGCTCCAACAGCTAAAGAGGCGCACATTCAGATAAACTGAGTCTGTCCTCCATCACAATCTGTATCTGAGCTCCAACAGCTAAAGAGGCACACATTCAGATAAACTGAGTCTGTTCTCCATCACAATCTGTATCTGAGCTCCAACAGCTAAAGAGGCACACATTCAGATAAACTGAGTCTGTCCTCCATCACAATCTGTATCTGAGCTCCAACAGCTAAAGAGGCGCACATTCAGATAAACTGAGTCTGTTCTCCATCACAATCTGTATCTGAGCTCCAACAGCTAAAGAGGCACACATTCAGATAAACTGAGTCTGTTCTCCATCACAATCTGTATCTGAGCGCCAACAGCTAAAGAGGCACACATTCAGATAAACTGAGTCTGTCCTCCATCACAATCTGTATCTGAGCTCCAACAGCTAAAGAGGCACACATTCAGATAAACTGAGTCTGTTCTCCATCATCAGCTCCAATCTGTATCTGAGCTCCAAGTCTGTGCCAAAGATCTGAGCTCCACATTCACATTCAGATAAACTGAGTCTGTCCTCCATCACAATCTGTATCTGAGCTCCAACAGCTAAAGAGGCACACATTCAGATAAACTGAGTCTGTGCTCCATCACAATCTGTATCTGAGCTCCAACAACTAAAGAGGCACACATTCAGATAAACTGAGTCTGTCCTCCATCACAATCTGTATCTGAGCTCCAACAGCTAAAGAGGCACACATTCAGATAAACTGAGTCTGTCCTCCATCACAATCTGTATCTGAGATCCAACACTAAAGAGGCACACATTCAGATAAACTGAGTCTGTCCTCCATCACAATCTGTATCTGAGCTCCAACAGCTAAAGAGGCACACATTCAGATAAACTGAGTCTGTCCTCCATCACAATCTGTATCTGAGCTCCAACAGCTAAAGAGGCACACATTCAGATAAACTGAGTCTGTCCTCCATCACAATCTGTATCTGAGCTCCAACAGCTAAAAGAGGCACACATTCAGATAAACTGAGTCTGTCCTCCATCACAATCTGTATCTGAGCTCCAACAGCTAAAGAGGCACACATTCAGATAAACTGAGTCTGTTCTCCATCACAATCTGTATCTGAGCTCCAACAGCTAAAGAGGCACACATTCAGATAAACTGAGTCTGTCCTCCATCACAATCTGTATCTGAGCTCCAACAGCTAAAGAGGCACACATTCAGATAAACTGAGTCTGTTCTCCATCACAATCTGTATCTGAGCTCCAACAGCTAATCTGCACATTCAGATAAACTGAGTCTGTCCTCCATCACAATCTGTATCTGAGCTCCAACAGCTAAAGAGGCACACATTCAGATAAACTGAGTCTGTCCTCCATCACAATCTGTATCTGAGCTCCAACAGCTAAAGAGGCGCACATTCAGATAAACTGAGTCTGTCCTCCATCACAATCTGTATCTGAGCTCCAACAGCTAAAGAGGCACACATTCAGATAAACTGAGTCTGTCCTCCATCACAATCTGTATCTGAGCTCCAACAGCTAAAGAGGCACACATTCAGATAAACTGAGTCTGTCCTCCATCACAATCTGTATCTGAGCTCCAACAGCTAAAGAGGCACACATTCAGATAAACTGAGTCTGTTCTCCATCACAATCTGTATCTGAGCTCCAACAGCTAAAGAGGCACACATTCAGATAAACTGAGTCTGTTCTCCATCACAATCTGTATCTGAGCTCCAACAGCTAAAGAGGCTCACATTCAGATAAACTGAGTCTGTCCTCCATCACAATCTGTATCTGAGCTCCAACAGCTAAAGAGGCACACATTCAGATAAACTGAGTCTGTCCTCCATCACAATCTGTATCTGAGCTCCAACAGCTAAAGAGGCACACATTCAGATAAACTGAGTCTGTCCTCCATCACAATCTGTATCTGAGCTCCAACAGCTAAAGAGGCTCACATTCAGATAAACTGAGTCTGTTCTCCATCACAATCTGTATCTGAGCTCCAACAGCTAAAGAGGCTCACATTCAGATAAACTGAGTCTGTCCTCCATCACAATCTGTATCTGAGCTCCAACAGCTAAAGAGGCACACATTCAGATAAACTGAGTCTGTTCTCCATCACAATCTGTATCTGAGCTCCAACAGCTAAAGAGGCACACATTCAGATAAACTGAGTCTGTCCTCCATCACAATCTGTATCTGAGCTCCAACAGCTAAAGAGGCGCACATTCAGATAAACTGAGTCTGTCCTCCATCACAATCTGTATCTGAGCTCCAACAGCTAAAGAGGCACACATTCAGATAAACTGAGTCGGTTCTCCATCACAATCTGTATCTGAGCTCCAACAGCTAAAGAGGCACACATTCAGATAAACTGAGTCTGTCCTCCATCACAATCTGTATCTGAGCCCCAACAGCTAAAGAGGCACACATTCAGATAAACTGAGTCTGTTCTCCATCACAATCTGTATCTGAGCTCCAACAACTAAAGAGGCTCACATTCAGATAAACTGAGTCTGTTCTCCATCACAATCTGTATCTGAGCTCCAACAGCTAAAGAGGCGCACATTCAGATAAACTGAGTCTGTCCTCCATCAGCTGGGTTCAGATACAGCCTCTATCTGTTTCCCAGTGTCGCAGTTACAGCTGGGCTGCAGTTTCTCCCAGCCTCCTATAGAATTCTCCGGAACTTTACATTTCTTCTTTCTCCTTTTGTGTAATCCCCCCAGTCCTGTCACACCTCACCGACATCACCACCCCCACGGCTTTGTCACACACATTTTAATCCCCGAGTCCGCTCCTCTGATCCTTTTGCATGTAGCTCTTTAGTCCTCCGCTGTTTTCCTAGTCACAGCCCCACCCCCCACGCTCCTCCCAGCCTCTCCCTAGAGACAGAGCCCCATGGGCGGGTTCCCTGCTCACTCCAGTCCCAGGATTAAGGGGCCTCCCACTGCTTGGGTAACCTTAGCAGCTCTACAGATTATTGCCTGTGTTTATTTTTGCTCTTAAAAGATGGATGAATACTTGAATATTCAGGGGCTGCTTGGGGAAGCCGGAGGGATAATCTGTGGGGCCACAGGGTTTTGGGGTCCCCCCGTGACCCCACAGCTCACCCTGCAGGACACAATGGCTGCTTATGGGGTGTGTGTCCCTGCAAACAAGACACATTCATCAGGCTTTTATATCAAACGTGGGGACTGAGATAGGTATGCCTGAGAGACTAACAGAGACCATCACCAACATGCACACACACACACACACACACACACACAAACACCCTGCACATCTGCAAGCAGGGTGTTATTGTGTGTAGGTGCACTGTAACTCACTGGCCTGGTTTGCACAAAGGTTAAGGGTTTAGTTACCGTAAGTACAAGCACATATTAGGTCTCATGACTGACTGTGGCTAACTCTGCTGCATCTGTACAGGGCTACAGACCAAAGCCTGATTTGCAGAGATTGTAACTGGTTAGTAACAGCATGAGTAATGAAATGTGTGCGGAACTCACCAGCCTCGTTTGCAGAGATTGTAACTGGTTAGTTACAGCATGAGTAATTAAACATGTGCCGAACTCACCAGCCTGATTTGTCGTGATGTTGACAGCAGCGAACTGCGGGGCATAAGGACTCTTGCTGGACACACCATTGACGGCCTGTATCTCGAAGCTGTAGCGCGTGTGGGCCTGCAGGTTACGTACTGCAACCCGTCGCTGCGTTAGCCCCAGGTGCCGCGGGGAGATGTCCACGTTATCATCGCATCGCGAGCACACGCCTCGCTCCACCATGCACTTCTTACAGATGACGTTATAGAGCAGGTCCTCCCGGCCACCAGAGTCTCGCGGCTCACTCCACTCCAGCACCAGAGATGTCTCGTTCACGTTAGAGATGACACTCCGCGGGGACGAGGGCACAGCTGCCGAAACAACCCAGAGGAACACTGTGATTGGTGCAGTGGGTAGAGGTGTGCTCTGTGATTGGTGAAGGAGGTAAAAGGTGAGCACTGTGATTGACAGAACAGCACATGTGAGTTCTGTGATTGGTGTAACAGTTATAGGGTGAGCTCTGTGATTGGTGGAACAGTAACAGGGAAGCTCTGTGATTGGTGGAGCAGTCACAGGGCGAGATTTGTGATTGGTGGAGGAGTTACAGGGAGAGCTGTGATTGGTGGAACAGTAACAGGGAAGCTCTGTGATTGGTGGAGCAGTCACAGGGCGAGATTTGTAATTGGTGGAGGAGTTACAGGGAGAGCTCTGATTGGGGGAACAGTCACAGGGTGAGCTCTCTGTAAGTCTCCACGGTAACTCACTAGTGCAGGCGGATTCGGGTGGGTCGTTGTCGGCTCGGTAAAACCCCGTCCTGCAGGAGCATACACTGGACGCCCCAGAGCTCGTGCGACTGTTCGGAGGACACGGCGCACATAACCCCTCGCCCTGCTTCGATTTAAACGTCCCGGGACTGCAGGCTGAGAGGGAGAGAGAGAGAGAGAGAGAGAGAGAGAAAGAGAGAGAGAATGGGAGAGAGATAAAGATGGCCGCATTAGACACAGGTCCCAGGTCAGCTCAGACGGCTTCATCACGACACTGAACTCTCATTTTACCCATCATTCCTCCACCCAGCAACCAAAGCATGTTTTCCGTGACAGACCCAGCTGAGAAACCGCATATCTCCTCTTCACAACCCACGCAAGACCATTACCCAGAATTCCCTGAGTAGTTGAAGCGCTGAATCTCTTAAGAATGGGGCGTCCCGAGTATCTCCAGACTCCTGCTTACGGGGATTTTTCTGGGGTTATGTTCCTCTCTTCCAGATTACCGTCTGTTTGCAGTAATTATGTTGTTTTTCTGCAATTCTACTGAGTTCCTCTACAGCACAGTACAAAAAGGAGGATTACGAATCCCATTATGTGAACACTCACGCACACCGAGGCATTCAAGCATTCACACGTATACACACACACACACACACACACACACAGTCAGCAGTGTCTAGGTCTGAGACTGACATACTCTCATTAGCTATGGACACAGTGCTGTTAATTGGATGCCAGTTTTCCCTGCTCTCGCTTGTTTAGTGTCGATCTCAGAGTACAACAGAAAACTCTCAGCAGTAGTAGGAAAGCGAGACTCGTTTCTATGCTGGAATCTGGCACATATGGTCCTGATAAAACTGATTTGTTGCTGCACATTAAGCGGTTGAATTGTACCACTACAGCATTGTTAGAACAAGCCACAGATGAGCTAGCAAAGTAAGACAGAGCTGCTCAGTTTCACACAAATCATTTCAAAATTTTACAAGCGTAAAAGAGGGCTTCGCAATTTTATACAAATCAGCTTACTCTTATAAGAGTGTAATAGCGAGACCTACTCAGGTTTACAAAAATCGGTGTAAAAGAAAGCGATTCTCAGTTTTACAGACATCAGCTCAGTCTATCATGAGAGTGTAAGAGAAAGGGCGACTCAATTTTACACAGATTAGCTCAGGTTATTACTAAAATGTAACTGAAGTGATTCTCAGTTTTACACAAATCAGCTCAGTGTATGATAAGAGTGTAAGAGAAAGGGTGACTCAATTTTACACAAATCAGCTCGGGTTTTTACTAAAATGTCACTGAAGTGATTCTCAGTTTTACACAAATCAGCTCAGTGTATGATAAGAGTGTAAGAGAAAGGGTGACTCAATTTTACACAGATTAGCTCAGGTTATTACTAAAATGTAACTGAAGTGATTCTCAGTTTTACACAAATCAGCTCAGTGTATGATAAGAGTGTAAGAGAAAGGGTGACTCAATTTTACACAAATCAGCTCGGGTTTTTACTAAAATGTAACTGAAGTGATTCTCAGTTTTACACAAATCAGCTCAGTGTATGATAAGAGTGTAAGAGAAAGGGCGACTCAATTTTACACAAATCAGCTCGGGTTTTTACTAAAATGTAACTGAAGTGATTCTCAGTTTTACACAAATCAGCTCAGTGTATGATAAGAGTGTAAGAGAAAAGGCGACTCAATTTTACACAAATCAGCTCGGTTTTTACTAAAATGTAACTGAAGTGATTCTCAGTTTTACACAAATCAGCTCAGTGTATGATAAGAGTGTAAGAGAAAGGGCGACTCAATTTTACACAAATCAGCTCGGGTTTTTACTAAAATGTAATTGAAGTGATTCTCAGTTTTACACAAATCAGCTCAGTGTATGATAAGAGTGTAAGAGAAAGGGCGACTCAATTTTACACAAAACAGCTCGGGTTTTTACTAAAATGTAATTGAAGTGATTCTCAGTTTTACACAAATCAGCTCAGTGTATGATAAGAGTGTAAGAGAAAGGGCGACTCAATTTTACACAAATCAGCTCAGGTTATTACTAAAATGTAATTGAAGTGATTCTCAGTTTTACACAAATCAGTTCAGTTTTTAATAACAGTATAAAAGAAAGTGATTCTCAGTTTTACTAAAATCAGCTCAGTCTTTTATAAAAGTGTAATTGAAAGTGATTCTCAGTTTTACACAAATCAGCTCAGTGTTTTATAAAAGTGTAATAGAGAAAGCTACGCAATTATACGCAGATGAGCAAATTTTTTTTTAAAAGTAATAGAAAGCGATTTTCAGTTTTCAGCAAATCAGCTTGACCTTTTTTTGAGAATGGAATGGAGAGCTCACTTATTGAAAAATAATCAGTATTATTTTAGGTCTCATTTTATACGGTTTCAATATGAATTAAATTCATGGATCTACAAAATACCAAAAGTCTCAGCAGCAAAAGAGGGGATAGAAAGTTGGGCATCTTGATTTTTCACTCTGTGTATCACCCTCTCTTGGAAACTCTATCTCTCTCTCTCTCTCTCTCTCTCTCTGTCTCTCCAGCAGCAGAGCAGAATTTGTGCTGAAATCAGAAATGGGAGAATGCAGTGCAGGAGAGCGGTGTTATGGGGGGGTAAGATCAGGGCGTGAAATGACAGGCAGGTGATTAATATTCATGTGGGACCTTCCTCCCTGAGGCTCGTGGGGCATTAATGAGCCCAACGGCCTTCAGTGGACAGATTTATCCCCCACCCTCCCACACACACCCACCCAGCTTCACTGGAGAGCTTTTATCAGCCGCGGAGGCCAAGACTTCAACCTTGAGCCGCTCCAAGCAAACAAACGGCTTTTACAGTGAGCTACAGGGAGATTTATAAACCCCCCCGAAACTAAAGGGAGAGCATACGGTCAAACTTAAGAGCTGCCACTCAACCACAACAGGACCCTAACACCCCACCTCACACACCTGCCTCTCTCAGCACGCTAACACCCCACCTCACACACCTGCCTCTCACAGCACGCTAACACCCCACCTCACACACCTGTCTCTCTCAGCACGCTAACACCCCACCTCACACACCTGTCTCTCACAGCACCCTAACACCCCACCTCACACACCTGCCTCTCTCAGCACGCTAACACCTCACCTCACACACCTGCCTCTCACAGCACCCTAACACCCCACCTCACACACCTGTCTCTCACAGCACACTAACACCCCACCTCACACACCTGTCTCTCTCAGCACGCTAACACCCCACCTCACACACCTGCCTCTCTCAGCACGCTAACACCCCACCTCGCACACCTGCCTCTCACAGCACGCTAACACCCCACCTCACACACCTGCCTGTCTCAGCACCCTAACACCCCACCTCACACACCTGTCTCTCTCAGCACGCTAACACCCCACCTCACACACCTGTCTCTCTCAGCACGCTAACACCCCACCTCACACACCTGTCTCTCACAGCACCCTAACACCCCACCTCACACACCTGCCTCTCTCAGCACGCTAACACCTCACCTCACACACCTGCCTCTCACAGCACCCTAACACCCCACCTCACACACCTGTCTCTCACAGCACACTAACACCCCACCTCACACACCTGTCTCTCACAGCACCCTAACACCCCACCTCACACACCTGCCTCTCACAGCACGCTAACACCCCACCTCACACACCTGTCTCTCACAGCACCCTAACACCCCACCTCACACACCTGCCTCTCTCAGCACCCTAACACCCCACCTCACACACCTGTCTCTCACAGCACACTAACACCCCACCTCAAACACCTGTCTCTCTCAGCCACTAACACCCCACCTCACACACCTGCCTCTCACAGCACCCTAACACCCCACCTCACACACCTGTCTCTCTCAGCACCCTAACACCTCACCTCACACACCTGTCTCTCACAGCACCCTAACATCCCACCTCACACACCTGTCTCTCACAGCACCCTAACACCCCACCTCACACACCTGCCTCTCTCAGCACACTAACACCCCACCTCACACACCTGTCTCTCACAGCACCCTAACACCCCACCTCACACACCTGCCTCTCACAGCACCCCTAACACCCCACCTCCACACACCTGTCTCTCTCACAGCACCCCTAACACCCCACCTCACACACCTGTCTCTCACAGCACCCTAACACCCCACCTCACACACCTGCCTCTCACAGCACCCTAACACCTCACCTCACACACCTGTCTCTCACAGCACCCTAACACCCCACCTCACACACCTGCCTCTCACAGCACCCTAACACCTCACCTCACACACCTGTCTCTCACAGCACCCTAACACCTCACCTCACACACCTGTCTCTCATAGCACCCTAACACCCCACCTCACACACCTGTCTCTCACAGCACCCTAACACCCCACCTCACACACCTGCCTCTCACAGCACCCTAACACCCCACCTCACACACCTGCCTCTCACAGCACCCTAACACCCCACCTCACACACCTGTCTCTCATAGCACCCTAACACCCCACCTCACACACCTGTCTCTCTCAGCACCCTAACACCCCACCTCACACACCTGTCTCTAACAGCACCCTAACACCCCACCTCACACACCTGTCTCTCACAGCACCCTAACACCCCACCTCACACACCTGCCTCTCACAGCACCCTAACACCCCACCTCACACACCTGTCTCTCACAGCACCCTAACACCTCACCTCACACACCTGTCTCTCCACAGCACCCTAACACCCCACCTCACACACCTGTCTCTCTCACAGCACCCCTAACACCCCACCTCACACACCTGTCTCTCACAGCACCCCTAACACCCCACCTCACACACCTGCCTCTCCATAGCACCCCTAACACCCCACCTCACACACCTGTCTCTCTCAGCACCCTAACACCCCACCTCACACACCTGCCTCTAACAGCACCCTAACACCCCACCTCACACACCTGCCTCTAACAGCACCCTAACACCCCACCTCACACACCTGCCTCTCTCAGCACCCTAACACCCCACCTCACACACCTGCCTCTCTCAGCACCCTAACACCCCACCTCACACACCTGTCTCTCACAGCACCCTAACACCCCACCTCACACACCTAACTCTCTCAGCACCCTAACACCCCACCTCACACACCCTCTCACAGCACGCTAACACCCCACCCACACACCTCTCTCACAGCACCCTAACACCCCCACACACCTGCCTGTCTCAGCACCCCTAACACCCCACCTCACACACCTGCCTCTCACAGCACCCTAACACCCCACCTCACACACCTGTCTCTCACAGCACCCTAACACCCCACCTCACACACCTGTCTCTCACAGCACCCTAACACCCCACCTCACACACCTGTCTCTCACAGCACCCTAACACCCCACCTCACACACCTGCCTCTCACAGCACCCTAACACCCCACCTCACACACCTGCCTCTCACAGCACCCTAACACCCCACCTCACACACCTGCCTGTCTCAGCACCCTAACACCCCACCTCACACACCTGCCTCTCACAGCACCCTAACACCCCACCTCACACACCTGCCTGTCTCACAGCACCCTAACACCCCACCTCACACACCTGCCTCTCTCACAGCACCCTAACACCCCACCTCACACACCTGTCTCTCACAGCACCCTAACACCCCACCTCACACACCTGCCTGTCTCAGCACCCTAACACCCCACCTCACACACCTGTCTCTCACAGCACCCTAACACCCCACCTCACACACCTGCCTGTCTCAGCACCCTAACACCCCACCTCACACACCTGCCTCTCACAGCACCCTAACACCCCACCTCACACACCTGCCTGTCTCAGCACCCTAACACCCCACCTCACACACCTGCCTCTCACAGCACCCTAACACCCCACCTCACACACCTGCCTCTAACAGCACCCTAACACCCCACCTCACAGTCCTGCCTCTCTCAGCACCCTAACACCCCACCTCACACACCTGCCTCTCACAGCACCCTAACACCCCACCTCACACACCTGCCTCTCACAGCACCCTAACACCCCACCTCACACACCTGCCTCTAACAGCACCCTAACACCCCACCTCACACACCTGCCTCTCTCAGCACCCTAACACCCCACCTCACACACCTGCCTCTCACAGCACCCTAACACCCCACCTCACACACCTGCCTCTAACAGCACCCTAACACCCCACCTCACACACCTGCCTCTCTCAGCACCCTAACACCCCACCTCACACACCTGCCTCCTAACACAGCACCCCAACACCCTGCCTCTGCAGCACTCTCAGCACCCCTAACACCCCACCTCACACACCTGCCTCTAACAGCACCCTAACACCCCACCCTCACACACCTGCCTCTCACAGCACCCTAACACCCCACCTCACACACCTGCCTCTCCTAACAGCTCACCCCAACACCCCCACCACACCCCTCACACACCTGCCTCTCACAGCACCCTAACACCCCACCTCACACACCTGCCTCTAACAGCACCCTAACACCCCACCTCACACACCTGCCTCTAACAGCACGCTAACACCCCACCTCACACACCTGCCTCTAACAGCACCCTAACACCCCACCTCACACACCTGCCTCTAACAGCACCCTAACACCCCACCTCACACACCTGCCTCTAACAGCACCCTAACACCCCACCTCACACACCTGCCTCTAACAGCACCCTAACACCCCACCTCACACACCTGCCTCTAACAGCACCCTAACACCCACCTTCCCACCTCACACCTGCCTCTCTCAGCACCCTAACACCCCACCTCACACACCTGCCTCTCTCAGCACCCTAACACCCCACCTCACACACCTGCCTCTCTCAGCACCCTAACACCCCACCTCACACACCAGCCTCTCTCAGCACCCTAACACCCCACCTCACACACCTGCCTCTCTCAGCACCCTAACACCCCACCTCACACACCTGCCTCTAACAGCACCCTAACACCCCACCTCACACACCTGCCTCTCTCAGCACCCTAACACCCCACCTCACACACCTGCCTCTCTCAGCACCCTAACACCCCACCTCACACACCTGCCTCTAACAGCACCCTAACACCCCACCTCACACACCCAGCCTCTCAGCACCCTAACACCCCACCTCACACACACCTGCCTCTAACAGCACCCTAACACCCCCCACCTCACACACCTGCCTCTCTCAGCACCCCTAACACCCCACCTCACACACCTGCCTCTAACAGCACCCCAACACCCCAACACCTCACACTCTGCCTGCCTCTCAGCACCCTAACACCCCACCTCACACACCTGCCTCTAACAGCACCCCTAACACCCCCCACCTCACACACCAGCCTCTCTCAGCACCCCAACACCACCTCTCACACACCTGCCTCCTAACAGCACAACACCCCACCTCACACACCCAGCCTCCTCTCAGCACCCCTAACACCCCCTGCACACCAGCCTCTCTCAGCACCCTAACACCCCACCTCACACACCTGCCTGTCTCAGCACCCTAACACCCCACCTCACACACCTGCCTCTCACAGCACGCTAACACCCCACCTCACACACCTGTCTCTCACAGCACCCTAACACCCCCCCCACCTCTCACACATCACCCCACCTCAGCACCTGCCTGTCTCAACACCCCAACACCCCACCTCTCCCACCTGTCTCTCACACCCTAACACCCCACCTCACACACCTGTCTCTCACAGCACCCTAACACCCCACCTCACACACCTGCCTCTCTCAGCACCCTAACACCCCACCTCACACCTGTCTCTCACAGCACCCTAACACCTCACCTCACACACCTGCCTGTCTCAGCACCCTAACACCCCACCTCACACACCTGCCTCTCTCAGCACGCTAACACCCCACCTCACACACCAGCCTCTCTCAGCACCCTAACACCCCACCTCACACACCTGCCTGTCTCAGCACCCTAACACCCCACCTCACACACCTGTCTCTCACAGCACGCTAACACCCCACCTCACACACCTGCCTGTCTCAGCACCCTAACACCCCACCTCACACACCTGTCTCTCACAGCACCCTAACACCCCACCTCACACACCTGCCTCTCACAGCACCCTAACACCCCACCTCACACACCTGCCTCTCACAGCACCCCCTAACACCCCACCTCACACACCTGCCTGTCTCAGCACCCTAACACCCCACCTCACACACCTGTCTCTCACAGCACCCCTAACACCCCACCTCACACACCTGCCTCTCCCAGCACCCTAACACCCCACCTCACACACCTGCCTCTCTCAGCACCCTAACACCCCACCTCACACACCTGTCTCTCACAGCACCCTAACACCCCACCTCACACACCTGCCTCTCACAGCACCCTAACACCCCACCTCACACACCTGCCAGTCATCAGTAAAATAAGTGCTGACGCTGCCCAAGGTCATTACACCGGCCCAATTCTGACTGGCCCCTGAAGTGGGCTGGACATAGCATAGGCTCTGCCCCCTCCTGCTTGGCTGTTCTTCCATCACACTCACACACCTGCATATATTTTCTCAACATTATAAATTTCCACATTATTTTTTTTCAATTTCAACTTAATTTCAGTTGATATGGGTGTACTGTGTGACCTTTTCAGTCATGATATTATGTATAATAAGTGTCGAGTAAGCTGTACCTCAGAAAAACTGCTTCGGTGTTTAAAACGCACCTTAGCCTTAGTGACTATGCGTTCTGAGAGTGGCTCGGGGCTTGGGTCACCTCAGCAAATTAAAATTAAATTAATGAGCCTAAAAATGGCTGTAACATTCAAAAGGCACATCTCATTGAACATCAAAACATTGAGGCAGTTACAATTCAAAGAGTCACAACACCGTAACTGGAGATGAAATAACGCAGCATTTCCACACCACATTTTAGCTCTAGCATGAAGAACACCCTAGTTTAACCCTTACAATTAATGGCACTGGATTTTAACACCCTGCTTTAACACTAATACTGTGATTTTAGGCCACACTCACCCTGGCACTGCGTGTCCTTCATTGCGGGCTCGAACCCGGCCGCACACGTGCAGGAGCCCACAGGAACCATCCACTCTCCATCCCCGTTACAGTATAACTTCAGAGGGACGGACACCTCCAGCGCGTTGGGCACACAGGTGCCCGGAGCGATCACCAGCGACGTGGCCTCCGCGCCCGTAGCAGTTTCCGGAAACACGGCAAAGTTGGCGATGGTGGTGGAGCACTTCTTGTAGAAGACGCGGACGGAGATGAGGGACATGCAGGCGCCCAGGTCCTGGAAGGCCAGGTAGAACCCAGCTTTGGAAAGAGGTCCAAAACTCCGCACCTTCGTGTTGACCCGGCCAGACTCCAGCATGGAGAAACTCTCGTCGGCGCAATGGTGTCCACCTTTATGTACGGGTTCTCCATCCAGAAAGGACTGCTGGCCGTGGCAGTGTCGCCGTCGGACTCGTAGTAGAAGAGATTAAAGGTCTCCTTGCAGGAGCCTGGGATATTGGGGATGCTGTTACAGTCTCTTACCGTGAACTTCATCTCCACGTACACCCGCAGGACATCCTTACGCGGGATATAGTCGCTTCGCAGCCAGTTATTTTGATTGAGCTCCCGCACGTTGCAAACCTGATATGTCCTGATGGGGTTCATTGCATCATCATATCCACTAACTTCCTCCCACTGAGGGGAGAGAGAGAGAGAGGGGGGGATTGAGTGAATGACAACTCCTTCCACATTTATTGACAGCAGAGGTTAGAATGAATATTCTGAGACGTACAATTAGGTCACCAAACTTGATTCTGCTTGTCCTGGATTGAGATCAAATTCAATTTTGCCTGGAGTCAAATAACATTCTTTCCTCAAACGGGTTAAGTTTCTCCACACCATATGAGTACAAGTCAGGTATTTGCATTTCATAAATGGGAGCTTATAAAGTCTTGAAATATTGCCAGAAATGTTCCGCTACATTATATTACAGACATTTTCAGATAATTTACAAATCATTAAGCTAAAAATGACAAGCCTCCATCTGTAAGGTATTTGGATTAAGTGTGAGACACGCAAAGACAGAGCAGCTCACCTCAAAATAAATAGACTAAGACAAATGAGAGATGGAGAATAGCGGGGTAAATCAGTCGGAATGCGTGACAGAGGCGCTCGGGCCGGAAAAATGCCAACCCCAGCTGTGCGTTTCGCGCCTTATCGCGTGCGCACCAGTCAGTCCGCTTAGCGCCGCGCTGAATCGAGATGAATATAATCCATTTATCACAATGTCAGGATGAAAACAGTCAATTTATCACGATTATCACGGAAGGGCGGCTCCCGTCCAGGATCCTGGATGTTTACTCCATTTTCGGCTCGAGTGGTTGCCTCTGCGCTTCACAACCCATTACGTTTCAATTACGGCGCTGCGATTGTATCGCACTCAACGGCTCACAATAAAACATTAAGAAAACTCGTAATAACCGGTCTCTTTCTCCACTCCTCCATGCAAAGCTCATTAAAACTAACGCGACTCAGCAATTAGCGCGGTTGCAGGAAGGTTAATGGTCATTAACTGAATACACAGTAAAGGGTGCTTCATTGTAAAGAATTTCTGTGCGCATCTCCAGTGCAGGGGAACATTTTCCTCGCATCTCTCGCAGTTGAACACATTTCACTACATGTGTTTGTTTGCTCATTGTATTAACAAACTGCCATCAGAAGAAAAATTAGCTGCCATTTTAGCGCAACAGAAGGCGAGATTTCCGGAATACTGGAGCACAGCACTGCATGACAGCGCTGGGCAGACACCCTATCCGATGATGCGGACAGTGCACAGCTACCCGTGTATCTACAGGATTTCACGATTATACCTCAGCTGCAGACAAACAGACTCTCGCAGCTCATGCAGACTAGTCTCACCAACCGCTACCTTCCAAGCCTTCGCGGAGGCGTCGCCATCATTTTGTGTACAAGCTAGTCACACAACGCGAGATGCATCCGTGAGCAGGAATCGGAGAGGAATTAAATTAAATTTCAATGATTTTCAGAAGTGAGCAGCAACTTTGGGGAGCACAATACTAAATGAGCATGGAGACGTGGATGCGCAGAAGACAGGCCAATCATCCAGCCAGTCCCGCAGGAGTCGGTTTAACAGAGCCGCCGTTAAACCGCGCCATCCAGCGCCAGGTAAGAGCCAGATCGATACTGGCCAGCTCCGCCAATCAGATAACAGACAGAGGGAGCTGTCGATGCGCGCTCTGCTTCCCGGTGATAAATGGCAGGGGAAAAACGACTGTAGTCTGACTGTTCTAACAAAGAGCGCTGTGACTGGACACTCAACACCATCAATCACCCCCAACACCATCAATCACCCCAGGGTGCACACCATCAATCACCCCCAACACCATCAATCACCCCAGGGTGCACACCATCAATCACCCCCCAACACCATCAATCACCCCAGGGTGCACACCATCAATCACCCCCAACACCATCAATCACCCCAGGGTCCACACTATCAATCACCCCCAAAACCATCAATCACCCCAGGGTGCACACCATCAATCACCCCCAACACCATCAATCACCCCAGGGTGCACACCATCAATCACCCCAGGGTCCACACCATCAATCACCCCCAACACCATCAATCACCCCTGGGTCCACACCATCAATCACCCCCAAAACCATCAATCACCCCAGGGTGCACACCATCAATCACCCCCAACACCATCAATCACCCCAGGGTGCACACCATCAATCACCCCCAACACCATCAATCACCCCAGGGTGCACACCATCAATCACCCCCAACACCATCAATCACCCCAGGGTCCACACCATCAATCACCCCCAACACCATCAATCACCCCAGGGTGCACACCATCAATCACCCCCAACACCATCAATCACCCCAGGGTCCACACCATCAATCAATCACCCCCAAAACCATCAATCACCCCAGGGTGCACACCATCAATCACCCCCAACACCATCAATCACCCCAGGGTGCAACACCATCAATCACCCCAACACCATGAATCACCCCAGGGTCCACACCATCAATCACCCCCAACACCATCAATCACCCCAGGGTCCACACCATCAATCACCCCCAACACCATCAATCACCCCAGGGTGCACACCATCAATCACCCCCAACACCATCAATCACCCCAGGGTCCACACCATCAATCACCCCCCCAAAACCATCAATCACCCCAGGGTGCACACCATCAATCACCCCCAACACCATCAATCACCCCAGGGTGCACACCATCAATCACCCCAGGGTCCACACCATCAATCACCCCCAACACCATCAATCACCCCTGGGTCCCACATCAATCACCCCCAAAACCATCAATCACCCCAGGGTGCACCCCATCAAAACCATCAATCACCCCAACACCACATCAATCACCCATCAATCAATCACCCCCAACACCATCAATCACCCCAGGGTGCACACCATCAATCACCCCCAACACCATCAATCACCCCAGGGTCCACACCATCAATCACCCCCAACACCATCAATCACCCCCAACACCATCAATCACCCCCAACACCACCAATCAATCACCCCAACACCATCAATCACCCCAGGGTGCACACCATCAATCACCCCCAACACCATCAATCACCCCAGGGTCCACACCATCAATCACCCCCAACACCATCAATCACCCCAGGGTCCACACCATCAATCACCCCCAAAACCATCAATCACCCCATCAATCACCCCAACACCATCAATCACCCCCAACACCATCAATCACCCAGGGTCCACACCATCAATCACCCCCAACACCATCAATCACCCCAGGGTCCACACCATCAATCACCCCCAACACCATCAATCACCCCAGGGTGCACACCATCAATCACCCCCAACACCATCAATCACCCCAGGGTGCACACCATCAATCACCCCCAAAACCATCAATCACCCCCCCCCAGGGTGCACACCATCAATCACCCCAACACCATCAATCACCCCAGGGTCCACACCATCAATCACCCCCAACACCATCAATCACCCCAGGGTCCACACCATCAATCACCCCCAACACCATCAATCACCCCAGGGTCCACACCATCAATCACCCCAGGGTCAACACCATCAATCACCCCCAACACCATCAATCACCCCAGGGTCCACACCATCAATCACCCCCAACACCATCAATCACCCCAGGGTGCACACCATCAATCACCCCCCAACACCATCAATCACCCCAGGGTCCACACCATCAATCACCCCAACACCATCAATCACCCCAGGTGCACACCATCAAACCCCAACACCATCAATCCCCCAACACCATCAATCACCCCAGGGTCCACACTATCAATCACCCCCAAAACCATCAATCACCCCAGGGTGCACACCATCAATCACCCCTAACACCATCAATCACCCCAGGGTCCACACCATCAATCACCCCAGGGTCCACACTATCAATCACCCCCAACACCATCAATCACCCCAGGGTCCACACCATCAATCACCCCCAACACCATCAATCAGGCCCGATGTACACCCTTCCTCTCTAAGTGGTTTAACGTTGTGCCCCTACTCTGGGACAATGTCCATTTCAGAACTTCTCTCCTCTTCCCACAGATTAGTTTATGTTTTGTGTTTGTGTCACAGAAGAGAGAGAGAGAGAGAGAGAGAGAGAGAGGAGGAGGGAGAGGGGATTAGCTTGTGTTTTGTGTTTGTGTCAGAGAAGCTGTTTGCGTTCTGTCAGAATTATCCTTCAACCAAAATAACACAATAACACACAACTGCTGCAGTCTATCGCAGCCAAGTGCAGAAATCAAAGAAAGAGAGAAGAGACGAATGAGAAAAAGAGAGATGAAGAGGAGCTTTTAAAACAAACAGAACAAATAGAATAAAGGAAAGAGTGAGGGAGGAGATGTAAGAGTGTGTGTGTGTGTGTGTGTGAGAGAGAGAGAAAGGGTGTGTGTGTGTGTGTGAGAGAGTGAGCCTGTGTGTGCGTGTGTGTGTGTGAGAGAGAGAGAAAGGGTGAGTGTGTTTGTGTGTGTGTGTGAGAGAGAGAGAGAGAGAGTGAGTGTGTGTGTGTGTGTGCGTGTGAGAGAGTGAGCGTGTGTGTGTGTGTGTGTGTGTGTGTGTGTGTGTCTGATTTGAGAGGCACAGTGCTTGAATAGCAGCATCGGTCGGACTCCTTTGGGGGGGGGTGGGCTGGAAGTATGAGGTCATGACTGAGTCTGTCTCCATCAGCATTCAGTTACTCAGAAATAAGGAAATAAAGAGGGGCGGGGTCAGCTGGGGCGGGAGGGGCTATGGGCGGGGTCAGCTGGGCAGGAGGGGCTATGGGCGGGGTCAGCTGGGTGGAAGGGGCTATGGAGCTCAGTGGAAGGGATGGGGGGGCAGTAGTTCTGATGTGCTGGTCATTCTTTAGCAACGCATAACAGCAAAACACAAGGAGACACTGTATTACTGCAGCAAACCCAAGACTCAGCTCATGAGTGAGCGACAGCTCGTCCACGAGCGATGACTAATGATTTATCGATAACCAAAGGCATCAGTTCATGAAGAGGTGACGGCTCATGAACAAACAGCAGCTTTTCTGTTATGTACATGGGTCTTTCTCTTCCGTGTTCAGGGTTTAAAGTGAGTTAATAAAATGTTTTTTAAAAAAAACAGCAGCTTATCCACAAGCAACAGGTTCACACATGAGTCACAAACACATATTTCAGCAATAAGTCATAATGAGTGCATGGAGCTGAAGTCGAGTTTGCATGGGGGCACTGGAATCGCATATATAGCAGGTTCACACACATAGCATACACAATTTATAAACAGGCACGCATACAAACCCATACCTCATAAACACACACACACACACGCACTCACACACAAACACACATAGCATACACACTTTATAAACAGACACGCATACAAACCAAAACCTCATAAACACACACACACATGCACTCACACACAAACACACACAGCATACACACTTTATAAACAGACACGCATACAAACCCATACCTCATAAACACACACACACACGCACACACACACAAACACACATAGCATACACACTTTATAAACAGACACGCACACAAACCCATACCTCATAAACACACACACACACGCACTCACACACAAACACACATATGCACAAACATACGCATGCACACACGAACACACACACACACACACACACGCACGCACATGCATGCACTCACACACAAACACACATATGCACAAACATACGCACACACACACAAACAAACACACACACACACACACGAACACACGCGCACGCACGCACACGCATGCAGACACACACACACACACACGCCTACATACATACAAATACACACACACACACACGCTCACACGCAAACACACACACGCACACACACACACGCACGCACACACACACACACACACACACACACACACACACACACACTGATTTACCCCAGTTTCAGGATGTGAAGTCCAGGCGAGCTCAGTTGTGGCCCATTTAGTATCCATGAGAGTTTCTGTGGGAGGAGGAGAGACCCAGAATAAGACGCATATCACACACAACAAACATGCATACAGTGTGTACTGTACATACGCTGCCGTATGACTGCAACAAACATGCATACAGTGTGTACTGTACATACGCTGCCGTATGACTGCAACAAACATGCATACAGTGTGTACTGTACATACGCTGCCGTATGACTGCATCAGGATTCCATCTGCCCCTCAAATGCACACACTGCTGTGTATAATGTGCAGTCCTGCTCCGCACAAACCCCCGCTACATTTGTCACTGCTCACTTAGCTTCATGCTAACGATGACACATTTTACAGTGTTTTTTACAGGATGAAAAGCTGATTTTCCTCCTGCCTGGCCGAGCAGGCCTTCATTGTTTATGCGCCTGTAGCATGTTTTAGAGCAGCAGACTTGTTCAGAAAACTGGAGTCCTTCACAGAGAGCAGGATGGCCGGGAAAACGTGGTGAAAACCAGATTGTGCTGGTTGTCACTTTTGTTTCAAAAAGTACTAGGATGTTGTAGCTTCTATGGCTACAAAACATTGTTTGAAAAACAAACTGACAAGGAGCGAAAAAGGAGTCATTGTAGAAAATACAGTGTACAGGCCCTCAGTTAAGTCAGTCATATCATAAACTTGATAGTGGATCAAAACTAACGAGAGACGGGGTTCAAATTAGAGACAGAAAAATTAAGTTTAAGGGAGAAAATGGGTCAAAATGGGTCGGTTGCATTAGCCGTTTTATTTCTTGCAAGCAAAATGTTCATTCTGAAAACTGCTTTAGCCAGCAGAAAATACAGTAATTAGCCCATGTCCTGCAGTACAAAGGCTATTGATGATGTGTAGGTTGTCATACCATAACCTGACGTCAGCGCGACATGTTTGCAAAATACTTTCACAAATACTGAAGTCTAGAACTGTAACAGCCCAGAATAAACAGAGCGTGGGAAAGCAAAACTGTTTTAGTCAAAATCCCAAAGCTATGTTTACTTCATTTATCTTCAAGGTAATTCAAGTAAGAGGAAATATATGTATGAACTATGTGGAAAATATGTGAAAATCCTGCATCAAGCCTTTATTTCCCATTACGTTTAGAGAACAGACTAAAGAGAAAAGTTCAAGTCCAAATCTGCTTGACACAAAGCAATATTCCAGCACAGTCTGAGAGTCAGCTGAGCAATGTTCTTAAGATCAGAGTGGAACCCTCTCCCAGTGTGAGGCACTAAGATTAGTGTGGAACCCTCTCCCAGTGTGAGGCACTAAGATTAGTGTGGAACCCTCTCCCAGTGTGAGGCACTAAGATTAGTGTGGAACCCTCTCCCAGTGTGAGGCACTAAGATTAGTGTGGAACCCTCTCCCAGTGTGTGAGGCACTAAGATTAGTGTGGAACCCTCTCCCAGTGTGAGGCACTAAGATTAGTGTGGAACCCTCTCCCAGTGTGAGGCACTAAGATTAGTGTGGAACCCTCTCCCAGTGTGAGGCACTAAGATTAGTGTGGAACCCTCTCCCAGTGTGAGGCACAAAGATTAGTGTGGAACCCTCTCCCCAGTGTGAGGCACTAAGATTAGTGTGGAACCCCTCCCCGGTGTGAGGCACTAAGATTAGTGTGGAACCCTCTCGGTGTGAGGCACTAAGATTAGTGTGAGGCACTAAGATTAGTGTGGAACCCTCTCCCAGTGTGAGGCACTAAGATTAGTGGAACCCTCTCCCAGTGTGAGGCACTAAGAGATTGAGGCACTAAGATTGGAAACCCTCTCCCGTGTGAGGCACTAAGATTAGTGTGGAACCCTCTCCCAGTGTGAGGCACTAAGATTAGTGTGGAACCCTCTCCCGTGTGAGGCACTAAGATTAGTGTGGAACCCTCTCCCAGTGTGAGGCACTAAGATTAGTGTGGAACCCTCTCCCAGTGTGAGGCACTAAGATTAGTGTGGAACCCTCTCCCAGTGTGAGGCACTAAGATTAGTGTGGAACCCTCTCCCAGTGTGAGGCACTAAGATTAGTGTGGAACCCTCTCCCAGTGTGAGGCACTAAGATTAGTGTGGAACCCCTCCCAGTGTGAGGCACTAAGATTAGTGTGGAACCCTCTCCCAGTGTGAGGCACTAAGATTTAGTGTGGAACCCTCTCCAGTGTGAGGCACCCAGATTGTGTGGAACCCACTCCCAGTGTGAGGCACTAAGATTAGTGTGGAACCCTCTCCCCAGTGTGAGGCACTAAGATTAGTGTGGAACCCTCTCCCAGTGTGAGGCACTAAGATTAGTGTGGAACCCTCTCCCAGTGTGAGGCACTAAGATTAGTGTGGAACCCTCTCCCAGTGTGAAGCTCTTAAGATCAGAGTGGAACCCTCTCCCGGTGTGAGGCACTAAGATTAGTGTGGAACCCTCTCCCAGTGTGAAGCTCTTAAGATCAGAGTGGAACCCTCTCCCAGTGTGAGGCGCTAAGATTAGTGTGGAACCCTCTCCCAGTGTGAGGCACTAAGATTAGTGTGGAACCCTCTCCCAAAGTGAAGCTCTTAAGATCGGAGTGGAACCCTCTTCCGGTGTGAGGCGCTAAAAATCAGAGTGGAACCCTCTCCCAGTGTGAGGCGCAAAGATTAGTGTGGAACCCTCTCCCAGTGTGAAGCTCTTAAGATCAGAGTGGAACCCTCTCTCAGTGTGAGGTGCTAAGATCAGTGTGGAACCCTCTCCCAGTGTGAGGGGCTAAGATCAGAGTGGAACCCTCTCCCAGTGTGAGGTGCTAAGATTAGTGAGGAACCCTCTCCCAGTGTGAGGTGCTAAGATCAGAGTGGAACCCTCTCTCAGTGTGAGGTGCTAAGATTAGCGAGGAACCCTCTCCCAGTGTGAGGTGCTAAGATCAGAGTGGAACCCTCTCTCAGTGTTAGGTGCTAAGATTAGTGTGGAACCCTCTCCCAGTGTGAGGTGCTAAGATTAGTGAGGAACCCTCTCCCAGTGTGAGGGGCTAAGATCAGAGTGGAACCCTCTCCCAGTGTGAGGTGCAATGATTAGTGTGGAACCCTCTCCCAGTGTCAGGGGCTAAGATCAGAGTGGAACCCTCTCCCACTGTGAGGTGCTAAGATTAGTGAGGAACCCTCTCCCAGTGTGAAGCTCTTAAGATCAGAGTGGAACCCTCTCCCAGTGTGAGGTGCTAAGATTAGTGAGGAACCCTCTCCCAGTGTGAGGTGCTAAGATCAGAGTGGAACCCTCTCTCAGTGTGAGGTGCTAAGATTAGTGAGGAACCCTCTCCCAGTGTGAGGTGCTAAGATCAGAGTGGAACCCTCTCTCAGTGTGAGGCGCTAAGATTAGTGTGGAACCCTCTCCCAGTGTGAGGTGCTAAGATTAGTGAGGAACCCTCTCCCAGTGTGAGGTGCAAAGATTAGTGTGGAACCCTCTCTCAGTGTGAGGTGCTAAGATTAGTGAGGAACCCTCTCCCAGTGTGAGGTGCTAAGATCAGAGTGGAACCCTCTCTCAGTGTGAGGTGCTAAGATTAGTGAGGAACCCTCTCCCAGTGTGAGGTGCTAAGATCAGAGTGGAACCCTCTCTCAGTGTGAGGTGCTAAGATTAGTGTGGAACCCTCTCCCAGTGTGAGGTGCTAAGATTAGTGAGGAACCCTCTCCCAGTGTGAGGTGCTAAGATCAGAGTGGAACCCTCTCCCAGTGTGAGGTGCAAAGATTAGTGTGGAACCCTCTCCCAGTGTGAGGTGCTAAGATCAGAGTGGAACCCTCTCCCAGTGTGAGGTGCTAAGATTAGTGAGGAACCCTCTCCCAGTGTGAGGTGCTAAGATCAGAGTGGAACCCTCTCCACTGGAGTCTCTCCCAGCACAGAGTGCAACAGTTTAATGTTAAGATTAACAGTGCGGGGGGGGTGTTATACTTCTACGAAGGCCCTCATTAGGAGGTTGTAATTAGACCAGCTGAAGCCAGCTGGGAGAGAGCATGTGCATCACAAACAACACACACCCCACCCGTCAGAGCCGTTAGAGAGGAGCAGATGAAAGTCTGAATGGGGTGTGCAGGGTGAGTCATATAAAACAAAAACCCAACACCACCAAACTGCCTCTACACACACTCAGCACAGTCCCCTAAACTGCCTCTACAAACACTCAGCACAGTCCCCCAAACTGCCTCTACACACACTCAGCACAGTCCCCTAAACTGCCTCTACACACACTCAGCACAGTCCCCTAAACAGCCTCATCACACACTCAGCACAGTCCCCCAAACTGCCTCTACACACACTCAGCACAGTCTACCAAACTGCCTCTACACACACTCAGCATAGTCCCCTAAACTGCCTCTACACACACTCAGCACAGTCCCCTAAACTGCCTCCACACACACAGAGCACAGTCCCCTAAACTGCCTCTACACACACTCTGCACAGTCTCCCAAACCGCCTCTCACACACTCAGCACAGTCTCCCAAACTGCCTCTCACACACTCAGCACAGTCCCCCAAACTGCCTCTATACATACTCAGCACAGTCTCCCAAACTGCCACTCACACATTCAGCACAGTCCCCCAAACTGCCTCTCACACACTCAGTACAGTCCCCCAAACTGCCTCTCGCACACTCAGCACAGTCCCCTAAACTGCCTCTCACACACTCAGCACAGTCCCCCAAACTGCCTCTACACACACTCAGCACAGTCCCCTAAACTGCCTCTACATACACTCAGCACAGTCCCCCAAAAGGCCTCTACACACAATCAGCACAGTCCCCTAAACTGCCTCTACACACACTCAGCACAGTCCCCCAAACTGCCTCTCGCACACTCAGCACAGTCCCCTAAACTGCCTCTCACACACTCAGCACAGTCCCGCAAACTGCCTCTACACACACTCAGCACAGTCCACCAAACTGCCTCTCACAAACGCAGCACAGTCTCCCACACTGCCTCTACACACACTCAGCACAGTCCACCAAACTGCCTCTACACACACTCTGCACAGTCCCCCAAACGGCCTCTACACACAATCAGCACAGTCCCCTAAACTGCCTCTACACACATTCAGCACAGTCCCCTAAACTGCCTCATCACACACTCAGCATAGTCCCCCAAACTGCCTCTACACACAGCACAGTCTCCCAAACTGCCTCTACACACACTCAGCACAGTCCCCTAAACTGCCTCTACACACACTCAGCACGTCCCCCAAACTGCCTCTACACACACTCAGCACAGTCCCCTAAACTGCCTCTCACACACTCAGCACAGTCCCCTAGACTGCCTCATCACACACTCAGCACAGTCCCCCAAACTGCCTCTATTCACACTCAGCACAGTCCCCCAAACTGCCTCTATACACACTCAGCACAGTCTCCCAAACTGCCTCTACACAAACTCAGCACAGTTCCCCAAACTGCCTCTATACGCACTCAGCACAGTCTCCCAAACTGCCTCTACACACACTCAGCACAGTCCCCCAAACGGCCTCAACGCACACTCAGCACAGTCCCCCAAACTGCCTCTCACACATTCAGCACAGTACCCTAAACTGCCTCTCATACACTCAGCACAGTTCCCCAAACTGCCTCTACACACACTCAGTACAGTCTCTCACACATCATTTCATTTCTTCCTAAAATCACCTTCTGTAAGCTGCTTTCTCAATTGTTCCCAACTTTACAGCTATATTTGGGTCAATGACGCGACATTGTCCGAGTGCACTACTTTGGTTTAAAATTATTTTAAATGATTTAAATGATCATTTTATTCCATAAAACCTGTTTAATTTGAACATATTTCCAGTTTATCATAAAAATTATATATATTTTATGCTTTGCCATCTCAAACCCTCAAAATGTCAGGTGGCGCAACCGTCCGAGCAAGTTAACACTATGTGAAATGTATTAAATAAGTAATTTCAAACATGAATTAATATAATATTAATATGGGGGCATAATTCTATATTGAAAACCTTGCAAATAAACAAAGTTTAATAGTTTAATTGTTCTTAACTTGTTTGGAAAACCAAAATACCCGCCCCCTACAATAAAGAATCCATAAGTTACTTTTAATACCAAGCTCAATTACAAAGTAGTAATGTTTTAGGCAGAGTAGACACTCTCAAGTATATTTACTAAAAAAATCACTTAGGAAAAAAAGAGGGAAGTGTGTTTTTTTTTTTCCAAGAAACTTTTCGTTGCGCCACCTGACATTTTTTGGCTGGTGAAATTGCAAATACAGTCTAAAACTGCACTAAAACCCTATAAATGTTGTGCAACCATTAAGACTTGTTTAAACACACTCTTCCAACTTCAAATAAATGTATTCTGTACTTTTTTCAAAGAATTATGAAAAAAAAAAACATTTTTAAAAGGCTTATTTGTCATTGACCCATTCACAGCAGCCTTAGCATCTCACACTGCATTGCAAACATAACTTTCAGCAACACACACTGCAGCGAGCACACTATCGTTAGCACACACTACACACTAGCTTCAGTATCACACTGCAGCGCACACACTAATGTCAGTATGACACACTGCAATATACACACAGAGCATTACACAGTGCAGCACACGCACTAGTTTTAGCATCAAACACTGCTATCCCAACATTAGCATGAATATCACACTATGCAATAAGTAAGCTAGAATTAGCTAGAATTAGCTGCCATATTCCCCTGTTTCAGCCCCGATCATAAAAAGCATAGAGGAGCGAGCATGTCAGACACAATGCGTTAAATTCTGTGCGCGGTGTGCAAGCAGAACGCCATGCAGGCACGGCTCAGTTCAGGGGTCAGACAGTACCGTTTCTGACACACATAAACGCAGACAGCGGATTAAACCAATCAGATTTCGAAGAATAGGACCGATTGTTTCACCGGAACAGAGTACAGGGGATGGCATGTACCTCCTGTACTGTGATTTTACAGCTCAGACTGCTCTAAAACTGTTACAAGGAGCCAATTGTTCTGTCATTTCTGTACATTTCCCTCAGTCACATGACTCATTCACAGAAGGATTCTGGGTAACATGACTCATTTTCAGATGGATTCTGGGTAAGCGAACAGGGGCAGTAAATTGTGCCAGGATGTACCCTTCGTAACGGTTGTAGGCCACACAGACAGGCTAGTAAACGGATGTGAGCTCAAACAGCTGTTTCTGAGCGATGATGCAGTCCTGGGATTCCCCGATTCACCACTGCTTTAAGGTATCATTTCTGATTATCATCAACCAGTCTCACACACACACACAGACACACTGAAATAAGATACACAATGAAGAGACTCAACTCCAGTTACCACCAAACCCACACACACACACACACAAACACACACAAACAATCTCTCCCTCTCTCTCTCTAATGCACATACACACACAGTGAGTGTGAGTTTGTACGCGTGTGCAGGCATGTTTGAAAAAGTGTGTGAGAGAGAAATTAAAAGAGAGAGCATATGTGTTCATTTGTGCATGTCAAAATGACAGACAATATTGACAACACTGACAACACGATTAGGCTTTCAAAAGCTCACCTAATCCACAAACAACACAGGCACAGCCACGCAAGGATCTCGGGCTCTGTCACATGACCACATTTCACATCAGCTCTGTTACATGAGCACGTATTACATCAGCTCTGTTACACGAGCACTTCTCACATCAGCTCTGTTACATGAGCACATTTCACATCAGCTCGGTTACACAAACACATTTCACATCAGCTCTGTTACATGAGCACGTTTCACATCAGCTCTGTTACATGAACACGTTTCACATCAGCTCTGTTACACGAGCACATTTCACTTCAGCTCTGTTACATGAGCACGTTTCACATCAGCTCTGTTACATGAGCACGTTTCGCATCAGCTCTGTTACACGAACACATTTCACATCAGCTCTGTTACATGAGCACGTATCACATCAGCTCTGTTACATGAGCACGTTTCACATCAGCTGTTACATGAGCACGTATCACATCAGCTCTGATACACGAGCACTTTTCACATCAGCTCTGTAACATGAGCACGTTTCACATCAGCTCTGTTACACGAGCACATTTCACATCAGCTCTGTTACATGAGCACGTATCACATCAGCTCTGTTACACGAGCACGTATCACATCAGCTCTGTTACACGAGCACATTTCACATCAGCTCTGTTACATGAGCACGTATCACATCAGCTCTGTTACACGAGCACTTTTCACATGAGCTCTGTAACATGAGCACGTTTCACATGAGCTCTGTTACATGAGCATGTTTCACATCAGCTATGTCACACGCAAACAGAGGAACTGAATGGCTAAACACACATCTATTCACAATCTGAGTGCAAACTGCTTTATGCTGCTTTCCAATTTCCTCTCAGCTCCGCAGGGACACCGCCTGCCTGCCATTCACAACAAACACAAATGGAGACATCTGGAAACACACCTGAAACCTGACAGACGGGTTTATGAAAAATATTAACGCCAAGCTGCCTTTCCATATCCCTCATACAAATATTCCCTTGGTGACTGTGCCTCTGTGCTTTCACCTGAAACGCAGACTAACACAGTGAGAAAAGAGCCGACACTGAGGGATCACAGAAATGCACTTTTCGTGGGAAAACGCTTTTTAAGCATAAAACACACATTTAGAGGGAAACACATATTTACAAGATAAAACACAAATTGAGAGGAAAACATACATTTTCAAGATAAAACACACAATTACAGAAAATCAGGCATTTACAATATAAAACACACATTTAGTGGGTGAAAGATATGCATGTAGGCTGTTAAACACTCCCCAAAGCCTTAACATACAAACAAACACAAAACTACACACACACACACACACACACGCGCGCAAACACAGACATAAGGACGTGCACATGGACACACAGGAACACACACAAACACACAGCCACACGCAAAAGGGGCAAAAACACAGATGTAAGCAAGCAAACACAGACACACACGCACACACGCAAAACGGACAAAACTAAGTGCACACAGATACACAGAAACAGACACGCACACAAACACATGGACATCACGGGCAGTATGTGAGAACTGTGACAGCACAGGGTTTGTGTTCATTAGCTATGCATCTATATTAGTGAGTGTCCATAACATCACTGCTAATGACATCCAGTGATCTGAGACAGTCTGTGATGAAAGTGCCACTAATGAGATGGACTGATCACATCTTAAACCCAACAGGCAGGACGGGACAGTTCAGATATGCATTCCACGCACACAGATAATGACCCAGACTCACAGCCCATGACAGGTCTGTTAATAAGCATGTAAATCGTTGACAAGCATAACACACTCACACATACACACTCACATGCACAAACACATGTGCGTGCACACTCACACACACACATCACTCAGAGCCCATGAAACATCTGCTAATAAGCATGTAAATACGCTGACAACATAACACACACCCACACACACACAAGCACACACACAAACACACACACACACACACACACGTGCACGTGCACATGCACGCACACACACACACACACACACCCGCAGGCACACACACACACACACGGGCAGAATGACACACTAGGCCTGGAGTCTAATCCACTAATAACAGACCAGGGCTAATAACAGGGTAACAGAACCTGCCAGAACACAGCTATCTCCCCTCCCCTCTGCCCCACACACATAAACACACACACACACACACTGAGAACAGACAAATTGACATATCTGTGCACAATCACACCCTCACATACACACAAACCATACAATATTCCTTTCCAGTTTAAGAGGGAGCGAGGTGCTTCAGTGGAGCTCATGGGTTATAAAGATCAGACAGGCGCGGATTTACCTGAGTACAGTACCTGTCGCTTCAGAGCGCTGGGATTAGCCCACAGAAACGCACAGAGAGGAGCACTAACAGGGTCCACCTGCACAGTTAGTCTGAATGGATATGGGAATCATTCACTGCTACTCTGCTTTGAAGACCAACAGAGTCAGGATAGTTAGCTGCTATTGCAGCAGATATCACACCATGATGTACTAACTGAGAGTCATTATCTTTCCCACAGAGCAGATAGAGGAACTGTAAGAGGATTTTAAAAGGAAAAAGAGCACTGCCCTAAAATACTCGCTGCTTTTCATCACTTGATCAGCAGCATTCCTTCGTTTACCAGAATGCATTTTTCTATTGTTTTTAGAGAGAGAAAGAGGGAGAGAGAGAGAGAGAGAGAGAGAGAGAGAGAGAGAGAGAGAGAGAGAGTTATATAATCAATATATGCGTTGGCAATAAGCACAACATGTATGTCATGCCAATAAAGCACACATTGAATTGAATTGGACTGAATTGAGAGAGAGAGACAAAGAGAGAGAGAGAGACATAGAGAGAAAGAGAGAGAGAGACAGACAGTGTGTGTAATGACAAAACTGCAAAACTCAGTCGTCAATGCCAGCTAAAAATAAATCCACTGGACTGTCGGAAATTAGGCAGAGAAAGATTGTAATCAAACTGAAACACAGACTGAATGATCACCGCCTGAACACTGGCACAGGACGATATAAACAGACAGACTGAGTGATCACCACCTGAACACTGGCACAGGACGATATAAACACACAGACTGAGTGATTACCGCCTGAGCACTGGCACAGGAAGATAGAAACACAAAGACTGAGTGATTACCACCTGAACACTGGCACAGGACGATATAAACACACAGACTGAGGGATTACCGCCTGAACACTGGCACAGGACGATATAAACACACAGACTGAGTGATTACCGCCTGAGCACTGGCACAGGAAGATAGAAACACACAGACTGAGTGATTACCGACTGAGCACTGGCACAGGAAGATAGAAACACACAGACTGAGTGATTACCACCTGAACACTGGCACAGGAAGATAGAAACACACAGACTGAGTGATTACCGCCTGAACACTGGCACAGGACAATATAAACACACAGACTGACAGGGGATTACCGCCTGAACACTGGCACAGGACGATATAAACACACAGACTGAGTGATTACCGCCTGAACACTGGCACAGGACGATATAGACACACAGACTGAATGATTACCACACAGACCTGAACACTGGCACAGGGGCGATAGAAACACACAGACTGAGTGATTACCGCCTGAACACTGGCACAGGACGATAGAAACACACAGACTGAATGAAACACTGGCACAGGACTAAACACACAGAATGATTACCGCCTGAACACTGGCACAGGACGATAGAAACACACAGACTGAGTGATTACCGCCTGAACACTGGCACAGGACGATAGAAACACACAGACTGAGTGATTACCGCCTGAACACTGGCACCTGAACACTGGTGATTACCGCCTGAACACTGGCACAGGACGATATAAACACACAGACTGAGTGATTACCGCCTGAACACTGGCACAGGACGATATAAACACACAGACTGAGTGATCACCGCCTGAACACTGGCACAGGACGATATAAACACACAGACTGAGTGATTACCGCCTGAACACTGGCACAGGACGATATAAACACACAGACTGAGTGATTACCGCCTGAACACTGGCACAGGACGATATAAACACACAGACTGAGTGATTACCGCCTGAACACTGGCACAGGACGATATAAACACACAGACTGAGTGATTACCGCCTGAACACTGGCACAGGACGATATAAACACACAGACTGAGTGATTACCGCCTGAACACTGGCACAGGGCGATATAAACACACAGACTGAGTGATTACCGCCTGAACACTGGCACAGGACGATATAAACACACAGACTGGTGATTACCGCCTGAACACTGGCACAGGACGATATAAACACACAGACTGAGTGATTACCGCCTGAACACTGGCACAGGACGATATAAACACACAGACTGAGTGATTACCGCCTGAACACTGGCACAGGACGATAGAAACACACAGACTGAGTGATTACCACCTGAACACTGGCACAGGACGATAGAAACACACAGACTGAGTGATTACCACCTGAACACTGGCACAGGACGATATAAACACACAGACTGAGTGATTACCACCTGAACACTGGCACAGGACGATAGAAACACACAGACTGAGTGATTACCACCTGAACACTGGCACAGGACGATATAAACACACAGACTGAGTGATCACCGCCTGAACACTGGCACAGGACGATAGAAACACACAGACTGGTGATTACCACCTGAACACTGGCACAGGACGATAGAAACACACAGACTGAGTGATTACCACCTGAACACTGGCACAGGACGATAGAAACACACAGACTGAGTGATTACCGCCTGAACACTGGCACAGGACGATAGAAACACACAGACTGAGTGATTACCACCTGAACAAAGGCACAGGACGATATAAACACACAGACTGAGTGATCACCGCCTGAACACTGGCACAGGACGATAGAAACACACAGACTGAGTGATTACCACCTGAACACTGGCACAGGACGATAGAAACACACAGACTGAGTGATTACCGCCTGAACACTGGCACAGGACAAAATATACACACAGACTGAGTGATTACCGCCTGAACGCTGGCACAGGATGATATAAACACACAGACTAAGTGATCACCACCTGAACAAAGGCACAGGACGATATAAACACACAGACTGAGTGATTACCGCCTGAACAAAGGCACAGGACGATATAAAACACACAGACTGAAGGATTACTGCCTGAACACTGGCACAGGACAATATAAACACACAGACTGAGTGATGAACACCGCCTGAACACTGGCACAGGACAAAATAAACACACAGACTGAATGATTACCGCCTGAACACTGGCACAGGATGATATAAACACACAGACTAAGTGATCACCACCTGAACAAAGGCACAGGACGATATAAACACACAGACTGAGTGATTACCGCCTGAACACTGGCACAGGACGATATAAACACACAGACTGAAGGATTACTGCCTGAACACTGGCACAGGACAATATAAACACACAGACTGAATGATCACCGCCTGAACACTGGCACAGGACGATATAAACACACAGAATGAATGATTACCGCCTGAACACTGGCACAGGACGATATAAACACACAGACTGAATGATCACCGCCTGAACACTGGCACAGGACGATATAAACACACAGAATGAATGATTACCGCCTGAACACTGGCACAGGACGATATAAACCTACAGACTGAGTGATTACCACCTGAACACTGGCACAGGACGATATAAACACACAGACTGAGTGATTACCGCCTGAACACTGGCACAGGACAATATAAACACACAGACTGAGTGATTACCGCCTGAACACTGGCACAGGACAATATAAACAGACAGACTGAGGGATTACCGCCTGAACACTGGCACAGGACGATATAACACACAGACTGAGTGATTACCGCCTGAACAGTGGCACAGGACAATATAAACACACAGACTGAGTGATTACCGCCTGAACACTGGCACAAGACGATATACACACAGACTGAGTGATTACCACCTGAACACTGGCACAGGACAATATAAACACACAGACTGAGTGATTACCGCCTGAACACTGGCACAGGACGATATAACACACAGACTGAGTGATTACCGCCTGAACACTGGCACAGGACGATATAAACACACAGACTGAGTGATTACCGCCTGAACACTGGCACAGGACGATATAAACACACAGACTGAGTGATTACCGCCTGAACACTGGCACAGGACAATATAAACACAAAGACTGAGTGATTACCGCCTGAACACTAGCACAGGACAATATAAACATACAGACTGAGTGATTACCGCCTGAACACCAGAACAGGACGACATAAACACAGACTGAGTGATTACCGCCTGAACACTGGCACAGGACGATATAAACACACAGACTGAGTGATTACCACCTGAACACTGGCACAGGACGATATAAACACACAGACTGAGTGATTACCGCCTGAACACTGGCACAGGATGATATAAACACACAGACTGAGTGATTAAAGCCTGAACACTGGCACAGGACAATATAAACACACAGACTGAGTGATTACCGCCTGAACACTGGCACAGGACAATATAAACACACAGACTGAGTGATTACCGCCTGAACACTGGCACAGGACGATATAACACACAGACTGAGTGATTACCGCCTGAACACTGGCACAGGACGATATAACACACAGACTGAATGATTACCGCCTGAACACTGGAACAGGACGATATAAACACACAGAGTGAGTGATTACCGCCAGAACACTGGCACAGGACAATATATACACACAGAATGAGTTATTATCGCCTTAACACTGGCACAAGACAATATAAACACACAGAATGAGTGATTACCGCCAAAACACTGACACAAGACAATATAAACACACAGACTGAGTAATTACCACCTGAACACTGGCAAAAGACGATATAAACACACAGACTGAGAGATTACCGCCTGAACACTGGCACAGGACGATATAAACACACAGAGTGAGTGATTACCGCCTGAACACTGGCACAGGACAATATAAACACACAGACTGAGGGATTACCGCCTGAACACTGGCACAGGACGATATAAACACACAGACTGAGTGATTGCTGCCTGAACACTGACAGAGAACGATACAAACACACAGATTGAAGGATTACCGCCTGAACATTGGCACCAGACGATATAAACACACAGACTGAGTGATTACCGCCTGAACACTGGCACAGGATGATAGAAACACACAGACTGAGTGATTACCGCCTGAACACTGACATAGAACGATAGAAACACACAGACTGAGTGATTACTGCCTGAACACTGGCACAGGATGAAAGAAATTCACAGACTGAGTGATTACCGCATGAACACTGACACAGGACGATATAAACATACAGACTGAGTGATCACCACCTGAAGACTGGCACAGGACGATATAAATGGACAGACTGAGTGATGACCGCCTGAACACTGACACAGGACGATATAAACAAACAGACTGAGTGATCACCGCCTGAACACTGGCAAAGGACGATATAAACACACAGACTGAGTGATTACCACCTGAACACTGGCACAGGACGATATAAACAGACAGACTGAGTGATTACCGCCTGAACACTGGCACAAGACGATATAAACACACAGACTGAGTGAGTACCACCTGAACACTGACACAGGACGATATAAACACACAGACTGAGTGATCACCGCCTGAACACTGGCACAGGACGATATAAACACACAGACTAAGTGATTACCACCTGAACACTGGCACAGGACGATATAAACACACAGACTGAGTGATTACCGCCTGAACACTGGCACAGGACGATATAACACACAGACTACCGCCGGAACACTAGCACAGAACGATATAAACACACAGACTGAGTGATTACCGCCTGAACACTGAAACAGGACGATATAACACACAGACTGAGTGATTACTGCCTGAGCACTGGCACAGGAAGATATAAACACACAGACTGGGTGATCACCTCCTGAACACTGGCATAGGACGATATAAACACACAGACTGAGTGATCATCGCCTGAACACTGGCACAGGGCGATATAAACACACAGATTGAGTAATTATCGGCTGAACACTGGCAAAGGGTGATATAAACACACAGACTGAGTGACTACCGCCTGAACACTGGCACACGATGATATAAACACACAGACTGAGTGACTACCGCCTGAACACTGGCACAGGATGATATAAACACACAGACTGAGTGACTACCGCCTGAACACTGGCACAGGACAACATAAACACACAGACTGAGTGATTACCGCCTGAACACTGGCACAGGATGATATAAACACACAGACTGAGTGATTACCGCCTGAACACTGGCACAGGATGATATAAACACACAGACTGAGTGATTACCGCCTGAACACTGGCAGAGGATGAAATAAACAGACAGACTGAGTGATTACCACCTGAACACTGGCACAGGACGATATATGCACACAAACTGAGTGATTACCGCCTGAACACTGGCACAGGAAGACATAACACACAGACTGAGTGATTACCGCCTGAACACTGTCACAGGACGATATAAACACACAGACTGAGTGATTACCGCCTGAACACTGGCACAGGACGATATATGCACACAGACTGAGTGATTACCGCCTGAACACTGGCACAGGACGATATATGCACACAGACTGAGTGATTACCGCCTGAACACTGGAACAGGACGATATAAACACACAGACTGAGTGATTACCGCCTGAACACTGGCACGGGACAATATATACACACAGACTGAGTGATTACCGCCTGAAAACTGGCACAGGACAATATAAACATACAGACTGAGTGATTACCGCCTGAACACCAGCACAGGACGATATAAACACACAGACTGAGTGATTACCACCTAAACACTGACACAAAACGAAACAAAAACACAGACTGAGTGATTACCGCCTGAACACTGGCACAGGACGATATAAACATACAGACTGAGTGATTACCACCTGAAGACTGGCACAGGACAATATAAACACACAGACTGAGTGATTACCGCCTAAACACTGACACAAAACGGAACAAAAACACAGACTGAGTGATTACTGCCTGAACACTGACACAGGATGAAAGAAATACACAGACTGAGTGATTACCGCCTGAACACTGGCAAAGGACGATATAAACATACAGACTGAGTGATTACCGCCAGAACACTGGCAAAGGACGATATAACACACAGACTGAGTGATTACCGCCTGAACACTGGCACAGGACGATATAAACACACAGACTGAGTGATTACTGCCTGAACACTGACACAGAACGATACAAACAAACAGATTGGGGGATTACAGCCTGAACATTGGCACCGGACGATCTAAACACACAGACTGAGTGATTACCGCCTGAACACTGACACAAAACGATACAAACCCACAGACTGAGTGATTACCACCTGAATACTGGCACAGGACGATAGAAACACACAGACTGAGTGATGACCGCCTGAACACAGGCACAGGACGATATAAACACACAGACTGAGTGATTACCACCTGAACACTGGCACAGGATGATATTAACACACAGACTGAGTGATTACCACCTGAACACCTGCACAGGACGATAGAAACACACAGACTGAGTGATTACCGCCTGAACACTGGCACAGGACGATATAAATCACAGACTGAGTGATCACCGCCTGAACACTGGCACAGAACGATATAAACACACAGACTACTGCCGGAACACTGGCACAGGACGCTTTAAAACACAGACTGAGTGAACACCCCCTGAACACTGGCACAGGATGATATAAACACACAGACTGAGTGATTACCACCTGAACACTGGCACAGGACGATATAAACACACAGACTGAGTGATTACCGCCTGAACACTGGCACAGGATGATAGAAACACACAGACTGAGTGATTACCACCTGAACACTGGCACAGGACGATATAAACACACAGACTGAGTGATTACCACCTGAACACTGGCACAGGACGATATAAACACACAGACTGAGTGATTACCGCCTGAACACTGGCACAGGACGATAGAAACACACAGACTGAGTGATTACCGCCTGAACACTGGCACAGGACGATATAAACATACAGACTGAGTGATTACCGCCTGAACACTGGCACAGGACAATATAAACACACAGACTGAGTGATTACCGCCTGAACACTGGCACAGGACGATAGAAACAGACAGACTGAGTGATTACCGCCTGAACACTGGCACAGGATGATATAACACACAGACTGAGTGATTACCACCTGAACACTGGCACAGGACGATATATACACACAGACTGAGTGATTACCACCTGAGCACTGGCACAGGACGATATAAACATACAGACTACCGCCAGAACACTGGCACAGGACGATTTAAAACAAAGACTGAGTGATCACCCCCTGAACACTGGCACAGGATGATATTAACACACAGACTGAGTGACTTCCGCCTGAAAACTGGCACAGGATGATATAAACACACAGACTGAGTGATTACCGCCTGAACACTGGCACAGGACGATATAAACACACAGACTGAGTGATTACCACCTGAACACTGGCACAGGATGATATAATCACACAGACTGAGGGATTACCGCCTGAACACTGGCACAGGACCATATAACACACAGGCTGAGTGATTACCACCTGAACACTGGCACAGGATGATATAATCACACAGACTGAGGGATTACCGCCTGAACACTGGCACAGGACGATATAAACACACAGACTGAGGGATTACCGCCTGAACACTGGCACAGGACGATATTAACAGACAGACTGAGTGATTACCGCCTGAACACTGGCACAGGACGATATAAACACACAGACTGAGGGATTACCGCCTGAACACTGGCACAGGACGATATAAACAGACAGACTGAGTGATTACCGCCTGAACACTGGCACAGGACGATATAAACACACAGACTGAGTGATTACCGCCTGAACACTGGCACAGGACGATAGAAACACACAGACTGAGTGATTACCACCTGAACACTGGCACAGGACGATATAAACACACAGACTGAGTGATTACCACCTGAACACTGCCACAGGACAATATATACACACAGACTGAGTGATTACCGCCTGAACACTGGCACAGGACGATAGAAACACACAGACTGAGTGATTACCACCTGAACACTGGCACAGGACGATAGAAACACACAGACTTAGTGATTACCGCCTGAACACTGGCACAGGACGATATAAACACACAGACTGAGTGATCACCACCTGAACACTGGCACAGGACGATATAAACACACAGACTGAGTGATTACCACCTGAACACTGGCACAGGACGATATAAACACACAGACTGAGTGATTACCACCTGAACACTGGCACAGGACGATATAAACAGACAGACTGAGTGATTACCACCTGAACCCTGGCACAGGACGATAGAAACACACAGACTTAGTGATTACCGCCTGAACACTGGCACAGGACGATAGAAACACACAGACTGAGTGATTACCGCCTGAACACTGGCACAGGACGATATAAACACACAGACTGCGTGATTACCGCCTGAACACTGGCACAGGACGATATAAACACACAGACTGAATGATTACCGCCTGAACACTGGCACAGGACGATAGAAACACACAGACTGAGTGATTACCGCCTGAACACTGGCACAGGACGATAGAAACACACAGACTGAGTGATTACCACCTGAACACTGGCACAGGACGATATAAACACACAGACTGAGTGATTACCACCTGAACACTGGCACAGGGACGATATAAACACACAGACTGGTGATTACCGCCTGAACACTGGCACAGGACGATAGAAACACACAGACTGAGTGATTACCACCTGAACACTGGCACAGGACGATAGAAACACACAGACTGAGTGATTACCGCCTGAACACTGGCACAGGACGATAGAAACACACAGACTGAGTGATTACCGCCTGAACACTGGCACAGGGGCGATATAAACACACAGACTGAGTGATTACCACCTGAACACTGGCACAGGACGATATAAACACACAGACTGAGTGATTACCGCCTGAACACTGGCACAGGACGATAGAAACACACAGACTGAGTGATTACCACCTGAACACTGGCACAGGACGATAGAAACACACAGACTGAGTGATTACCGCCTGAACACTGGCACAGGACGATATAAACACACAGACTGAGTGATTACCGCCTGAACACTGGCACAGGACGATATAAACACACAGACTGAGTGATTACCGCCTGAACACTGGCACAGGACGATAGAAACACACAGACTGAGTGATTACCGCCTGAACACTGGCACAGGGCGATATAAACACACAGACTGGTGATTACCGCTTGAACACTGGCACAGGATGATATAAACACACAGACTGAGTGATTACCGCCTGAACACTGGCACAGGACGATAGAAACACACAGACTGAGTGATTACCGCCTGAACACTGGCACAGGATGATATAAACACACAGACTAAGTGATCACCACCTGAACACTGGCACAGGACGATATAAACACACAGACTGAGTGATTACCGCCTGAGCACTGGCACAGGAAGATAGAAACACACAGACTGAGTGATTACCACCTGAACACTGGCACAGGACGATAGAAACACACAGACTGAGTGATTACCGCCTGAACACCAGCACAGGACGATATAAACACACAAACTGAGTGATTCCCGCCTGAAAACTGGCACAGAACGATATAAACACACCTGGTGCCCTAGAAAGCAGACGTGTGTGATCACTGTGGTGCAGGTAAACTCTAGACGGAGACACAATGTCTTCTGAATCGCGATAAATACCTACAGCTACATGAGGACTTATGTGAAACAATAGTGCCACACATATTGACAAAGAAAACTAATATGTCATAGGCAGATCTATTTTGTTTTGCAGTTTTTTTTTCTTGCATTTGTCACTAGTCATTGAAACCTTTGCTTAGTCAACAAAATGCTTCTTATGCCATTAAAGCACCTTGAAAACTGAAGCAGTCACATTAAGAAGAGAGAGAGGGAGAGAGTGTGAGAGATAGAGGGAGAGAGAGAGATGTTATTTAAATGTAAATTCTGCGGCAGTTCTCCGTCAGCAGTGAGAGAATGGTGATTAGTTGAACTCACAGCAGCTGTAATTGTTTGTGGGGTCTGAGCGCTGACAGAGGGGATTACCTCTGAGGAGTTACACAGACGGGAATATTCCACACACTCCTCTTCCACACACACTCAGCTTCCACACACCCCTCTCCAACACACACTCCTCTTCCACACACACACTCCGTTTCCACACATACTCTGAGCTGCCCCTGCTCTTTACTCCACTGTTACTGATAGCACTGCACATTCACCTCACTGGCACTGGGTTCTGAGTCTGCATTCGTCAGCACAACAGGCTTCTGTTACTGCAGCAGAGTGTGTGTGTGTGTGTGTGTGTGTGTGTGTGTGTGTGAGAGTCTGCATATATGTGTGTGTGTGTGTGTGTGTGTGAGTGAGAGAGTGTGCATGTGTGTATGTGTGAGAGAGAGTGTGCATGTGTGTGTGTGCGTGTGAGAGAGTGTGCATGTGTGTGTGTGTGTATGTGTCTGCGTGAGAGTGTGTGTGTGTGTGTGTGTGTGCGTGTGCGAGAGAGTGTGCATGTGTGTGTGTTTGTGTGTGTCTGTGTGAGAGTGTGTGTGTGTGTGTGTGTGAGAGAGAGAGTGTGTGTGTGAGCACATATTCTGGTTCTGCAGAATGATGCATACACACACACACACACACACACACACACACACACACAAACTCACACCTGGTTTCATGGAGAGACAGCCGGAGGGTTACCTGTTCATCAGAACACAGTGCCCTGTAATTAAGCATCTGAAGGAGACCGGCCGTGTTCTCTGTCCGCACTCTCTCTCTCTCTCTCACACACACACACAAACACACACACACACACAAACTCGCGCACGCACACACACACACAGTACATTCACCGAATATTCCAGGCCACGCTCTACTGAGCAGGTCAGAGAGCACAATGCGCTTGGCTGAGTGCACAGTTTGCACATGCTCAATCTATTGTCTGTTGTGCTTTTGTCTCGAGGAAACTGAACCCTGGTTAGAGGCGGCTCACACTGATGATCACAGTAATCACACCAGCTCATTTACTCTCTCTCAAGAGCTCCTCTCACCTCAGGTGAGCCTTAATTCTACTCCACAGATCCCACCGGTGCAGTTAACCTCTTACAGGGCAGAGCGGGGCTTTCATGTGTGAAGTTTACCCCAATTTACAGCACAAACCACACACCATTTCTTCCATCGCTAATGCTAGGCAATCGCTTACAGACCTAGCTCATAGAGTGTACTGACAAAGAGAGGGAAAAAGGCAGGAAAGACATTTTGGGTTTTATGACACATCGCATTCCGCACGCTAACTGACGCAACGCCCACAAAACCCTGAACAGCGGCGTCATCTCTCTCCCCGAGTGATTTACAGCTCTGAATAAGGAACTGGAAACATCTCAGCCCTGTGATTAGAACGGAGAGCATGAAGAAGAGTCCAGCACTGTGGAATGTACCGGAGAACTTCAATCACACCGCAGAGCTTCACATCTCTAAAGCAATTCTTTCCCTTTATCAACTCCACAAAACACTATCGACGATAGACGATAAATCTATAGATCAAGTTTTTTGTATCCCGCTGAAATGAAATATTAATGTTCCAAACAAATTGACCAAAAAAGCACAAAAACCCAGTTTCACCACAGCGATGGTTCCACTCAATATTTCCTGTGTTTGAAAGCCATTTATTTCTGTTTAAAAGTAGATCTGCTTTCAGATTTTAAATTAAACACACAGAGCTGAGCTGGTCAATAGCTTTTTTATAGCTGGTCTATAGTGCCTTGTATCTGGTCAATAGCTAGTATATGGCTGGTCTATAACAAGTCAGTAACCTCTCTGTCGCTGTCCAGTGATAACCTGCAACCGGTCTGTAGTGATCAGAGAGTTGTCCGTAGTTGCCTGAAGCTAGACTGTAGTAAGTCAGTAGAAGCTGGTCAGAAGTGAATCTGGTGAGTTGTGTTCTGTAGATGTTTAGTAGCTGGTCAGTAGTGGTCAGTATCTGGTGAGTTGTGTTCTGTAGATGTTTAGTAGCAGGTCAGAAGTGGTCAGTATCTGGTGAGTTTTGTTCAGTAGATGTTGAGTAGCTGGTCAGAAGTGTATCTGGTGAGTTGTGTTCTGTAGATGTTTAGTAGCTGGTCAGAAGTGGTCAGTATCTGGTGAGTTGTGTTCTGTAGATGTTTAGTAGCTGGTCAGAAGTGTATCTGGTGAGTTGTGTTCTGTAGATGTTTAGTAGCTGGTCAGTAGTGGTCAGTATCTGGTGAGATGTGTTCTGTAGATGTTTAGTAGCTGGTCAGAAGTGTATCTGGTGAGCTGTTTTCTGTAGATGTTTAGTAGCTGGTCAGTAGTGGTCAGTATGTGGTGAGTTGTGTTCTGTAGATGTTTAGTAGTTGGTCAGAAGTGTATCTGGTGAGCTGTGTTCTGTAGTTGTTTAGTAGCTGGTCAGTAGCCTGTCAGTATTGCAGCTATAAGGCTGTGTTCTTCTCCCTCGCCCTCCACAGTAAGATGCCTGTACTCCTGATTCATTCTGACCCCCAGGGCTGGAGGTCTGGATAAATGTTTATGTTCATGTGCTTTTCTCCAGTCGATACGGCAGCAGCTGCATCAGCACAGAGAGCATTAGAGTTAGCCAAACGGCTAATTAACCGAATAAAATAAAGCTTTACTGAGCTGTTCGCATGTTAGCGTTCCATCTGTCCGCATAATGGGAATATTCTTACTCTCACTCTTTCTCTCCCTCTCTCCCTCTCTTTCCCATCTCTCTCTCTCTCTCTGATAAAACACAGAGAGCACTCCCAGACCAGTGTAACCCTTCTCGTAAGACCCCACACGTGCGGCTCAGGTGAGTTCCTCTCATTGTGAGAGATATACGCAGGTGTGGAGGAAGACAGAGGTGATCAGAGAGTCACAGACTGAGCTCACCTCAGGGCCCAGCAGGTACATACAGCAGGTCCTGCTCAGATACTCTCTCACGGATGTGCAGAACCACAGCGTAAATCAGGTTACCAGCACTTCAATCTCACACTCATCCGTTCCACTCAGTTCCTATGTGCGGCAGTACAGAGCCAAGGACAATACTGTCCAAATAACACCCATTACTGTCCTTATGCCCAAGGGTCACACTGCAGCTGTGTATATCAACTACCATTTATAAATACTGTCCTCATGCCCAAGAGGCACACTGCAGCTGTGTCCATAAACTACGATTTATAAATACTGTCCTCATGCCCAAGAGGCACACTGCAGCTGTGTCCATAAACTACGATTTATAAATACTGTCCTCATGCCCAAGAGTCACACTGCAGCTGTGTATATCAACTACCATTTATAAATACTGTCTTCATGCCAAAGAGTCACACTGCAGCTGTGTACATCAACTACCATTTATAAATACTGTCTTCATGCCAAAGAGTCACACTGCAGCTGTGTACATCAACTACCATTTATAAATACTGTCTTCATGCCAAAGAGTCACACTGCAGCTGTGTATATCAACTACCATTTATGAATACTGTCTTCATGCCAAAGAGTCACACTGCAGCTGTGTCCATGAACTACCATTTATAAATACTGTCCTCATGCCCAAGAGTCACACTGCAGCTGTGTATATCAACTACCATTTATAAATACTGTCATCATGCCCAAGAGTCACACTGCAGCTGTGTATATCAACTACCATTTATAAATACTGTCCTCATGCCCAAGAGTCACACTGCAGCTGTGTACATCAACTACCATTTATAAATACTGTCCTCATGCCCAAGAATCACACTGCAGCTGTGTCCATAAACTACCATTTATAAATACTGTCCTCATGCCCAAGAGTCACACTGCAGCTGTGTATATCAACTACCATTTATAAATACTGTCCTCATGCCCAAGGGTCACACTGCAGCTGTGTATATCAACTACCATATATAAATACTGTCCTCATGCCCAAGAATCACAATGCAGCTGTGTACATCAACTACCATTTATAAATACTGTACTCATGCCCAAGGGTCACACTGCAGCTGTGGATATCAACTACCATTTATAAATACTGTCCTCATGCACAAGGGTCACACTGCAGCTGTGTATATCAACTACCATTTATAAATACTGTCCTCATACCCAAGGGTCACACTGCAGCTGTGTATATCAACTACCATTTATAAATACTGTCCTCATGCCCAAGAACACACTGCAGCTGTGTAAATCAACTACCATTTATAAATACTGTCCTCATGCCCAAGAGTCACACTGCAGCTGTGTCCATAAACTACGATTTATAAATATTGTCCTCATGCCCAAGAGTCACACTGCAGCTGTGTACATCAACTACCATTTATAAATACTGTCTTCATGCCAAAGAGTCACACTGCAGCTGTGTCCATAAACTACCATTTATAAATACTGTCCTCATGCCCAAGAGTCACACTGCAGCTGTGTATATCAACTACCATTTATAAATACTGTCATCATGCCCAAGAGTCACACTGCAGCTGTGTATATCAACTACCATTTATAAATACTGTCTTCATGCCCAAGAGTCACACTGCAGCTATCAACTACCATTTGTAAATACTGTGAAGAGTCACACTGCAGCTGTGTACATCAACTACCATTTATAAATACTGTCCTCATGCCCAAGAGTCACACTGCAGCTGTGTCCATCAACTACCATTTATAAATACTGTCCTCATGCCCAAGAGTCACACTGCAGCTGTGTATATCAACTACCATTTATAAATACTGTCCTCATGCCCAAGAGTCACACTGCAGCTGTGTATATCAACTACCATTTATAAATACTGTCCTCATGCCCAAGAATCACACTGCAGCTGTGTCCATCAACTACCATTTATAAATACTGTCCTCATGCCCAAGAGTCACACTGCAGCTGTGTATATCAACTACCATTTATAAATACTGTCCTCATGCCCAAGGGTCACACTGCAGCTGTGTATATCAACTACCATATATAAATACTGTCCTCATGCCCAAGAATCACACTGCAGCTGTGTCATCAACTACCATTTATAAATACTGTCCTCATGCATAAACTACCATTTATAAATACTGTCCTCATGCACAAGAGTCACACTGTGGATATATATCAACTACCATTTATAAATACTGTCCTCATGCCCAAGGGTCACACTGCAGCTGTGTATATCAACTACCATTTATAAATACTGTCCTCATGCCCAAGGGTCACACTGCAGCTGTGTATATCAACTACCATTTATAAATACTGTCCTCATGCCCAAGAACACACTGCAGCTGTGTACTTGAACTACGATTTATAAATACTGTCCTCATGCCCAAAAATCAATGCAGCTGTGTAAATCAACTACCATTTATAAATAAAGAGTCACATGCAGCTGTGTCCACTACCATTTATAAATACTGTCCTCATGCCCAAGAGTCACACTGCAGCTGTGTACATCAACTACCATTTATAAATACTGTCTTCATAAAGAGTCACACTGCAGCTGTGTCCATAAATACCATTTATAAATACTGTCCTCATGCCCAAGAGTCACACTGCAGCTGTGTATATCAACTACCATTTATAAATACTGTCATCATGCCATTTATAAAGAGTCACCTCACACTGCAGCTGTGTACATCAACTACCATTTATAAATACTGTCCTCATGCCAAGAGTCACACTGCAGCTGTGTATATCAACTACCATTTATAAATACTGTCCTCATGCCCAAGAGTCACACTGCAGCTGTGTATAAACTATTTATAAATACTGTCCTCATATAAATGCAGCTGTCCTACCATTTATAAATACTGTCCTCATGCCCAAGAGTCACACTGCAGCTGTGTCCATCAACTACCATTTATAAATACTGTCCTCATGCCCAAGGTCACACTGCAGCTGTGTATGCCCATCAACTACCATTTATAAATACTGTCCTCATGCCCAAGGGTCACACTGCAGCTGTGTCCATCAACTACCATTTATAAATACTGTCCTCATGCCCAAGAATCACACTGCAGCTGTGTACATCAACTACCATTTATAAATACTGTCCTCATGCCCAAAGTCACACTGCAGCTGTGTCCATCAACTACGATTTATAAAATTTATAAATACTGTCCATTTATCATGTCCTCATGCCCAAGAGTCACACTGCAGCTGTGTACATCAACTACCATTTATAAATACTGTCCTCATGCCCAAGGGTCACACTGCAGCTGTGTACATCAACTACCATTTATAAATACTGTCCTCATGCCAAGAATCACACTGCAGCTGTGTACATCAACTACCATTTATAAATACTGTCCTCATGCCCAAGAATCACACTGCAGCTGTGTACATCAACTACCATTTATAAATACTGTCCTCATGCCCAAGAATCACACTGCAGCTGTGTACATCAACTACCATTTATAAATACTGTCCTCATGCCCAAGAGTCACACTGCAGCTGTGTCCATGAACAACTACCATTTATAAATACTGTCCTCATGCCCAAGAATCACACTGCAGCTGTGTACATCAACTACCATTTATAAATACTGTCCTCATGCCCAAGAATCACACTGCAGCTGTGTACATCAACTACCATTTATAAATACTGTCCTCATGCCCAAGAGTCACACTGCAGCTGTGTCCATAAACTACGATTTATAAATACTGTCCTCATGCCCAAGAGTCACACTGCAGCTGTGTACATCAACTACCATTTATAAATACTGTCCTCATGCCCAAGAATCACACTGCAGCTGTGTACATCAACTACCATTTATAAATACTGTCCTCATGCCCAAGAGTCACACTGCAGCTGTGTACATCAACTACCATTTATAAATACTGTCCTCATGCCCAAGAGTCACACTGCAGCTGTGTACATCAACTACCATTTATAAATACTGTCCTCATGCCCAAGAATCACACTGCAGCTGTGTACATCAACTACCATTTATAAATACTGTCCTCATGCCCAAGAGTCACACTGCAGCTGTGTACATCAACTACCATTTATAAATACTGTCCTCATGCCCAAGAGTCACACTGCAGCTGTGTACATCAACTACCATTTATAAATACTGTCCTCATGCCCAAGAGTCACACTGCAGCTGTGTACATGAACTACGATTTATAAATACTGTCCTCATGCCCAAGAGTCACACTGCAGCTGTGTACATCAACTACCATTTATAAATACTGTCCTCATGCCCAAGAATCACACTGCAGCTGTGTACATGAACTACCATTTATAAATACTGTCCTCATGCCCAAGAATCACACTGCAGCTGTGTACATGAACTACGATTTATAAATACTGTCCTCATGCCCAAAATCACACTGCAGCTGTGTACATCAACTACCATTTATAAATACTGTCCTCATGCCCAAGAATCACACTGCAGCTGTGTACATGTACGATTTATAAAACTGTCCTCATGCCCAAGAATTGCAGCTGTGTACATCAACAATGATTTATAAATACTGTCCTCATGCCCAAGAGTCACACTGCAGCTGTGTACATCAACTACCATTTATAAATACTGTCCTCATGCCCAAGAATCACACTGCAGCTGTTGCATGACTACCGATTTATAAATACTGTCCTCATGCCCAAGAGTCACACTGCAGCTGTGCCCAAAATCACATGAACTACCATTTATAAATACTGTCCTCATGCCCAAGAATCACACTGCAGCTGTGTACATCAACATTTATAAATACTGTCCTCATGCCCAAGAATCACACTGCAGCTGTGTAAATCAACTGATTTATAAATACTGTCCTCATGCCCAAGAATCACACTGCAGCTGTGTACATGAACATCAACTACATTTATAAATACTGTCCTCATGCCCAGAGTCACACTGCAGCTGTGTACATCAACTACGATTTATAAATACTGTCCTCATGCCCAAGAATCACACTGCAGCTGTTTCAAAATTTATAAATACTGTCCTCATGCCCAAGAGTCACACTGCAGCTGTGTCACACAACTACAATTTATAAATACTGTCCTCATGCCCAAGAATCACACTGCAGCTGTGTACATCAACTACCATTTATAAATACTGTCCTCATCATGCCCTGCAGCTGTGTACATCACATTTATAAAGCTGTGTCATGCCCAAGAATCACACTGCAGCTGTGTACATTACGATTTATAAATACTGTCCTCATGCCCAAGAATCACACTGCAGCTGTGTATATCAACTACCATTTATAAATACTGTCCTCATGCCCAAGAGTCACACTGCAGCTGTGTACATGAACTACGATTTATAAATACTGTCCTCATGCCCAAGAATCACACTGCAGCTGTGTACATCAATCATTTACCATTCCTCATGCCCAAGAATCACACTGCAGCTGTGTCCTCATGCCCAAGAGTCACACTGCACATGCGATTTATAAATACTGTCCTCATGCCCAAGAATCACACTGCAGCTGTGTACATGAACTACATTTATAAATACTGTCCTCATGCCCAAGAATCACACTGCAGCTGTGTACATGAACTACGATTTATAAATACTGTCCTCCTCATGCCCAAGATAAATACTGTCACACTGCAGCAGCAACTACGATTTGTGTGTCCTCATCAACTGTACATCAACTACGATTTATAAATACTGTCCTCATGCCCCTGCATACATCAACTATGATTTATAAATACTGTCCTCATGCCCAAGAATCACACTGCAGCTGTGTAACTACGATTTATAAATACTGTCCTCATTCACACTGCAGCTGTGTACATACTACGATTTATAAATCATGTCCTCCCAAGAGTCACACTGCAGCTGTGCAGCTGTAAATACTGTCCTCATGCCCATCTGCAGCTGTGTAACGATTTATAAATACTGTCCTCATGCCCAAGAATCACACTGCAGCTGTGTACATCAACTACCATTTATAAATACTGTCCTCATGCCCAAGAATCACACTGCAGCTGTGTACATAAACTACCATTTATGAATGCTGTCCATCAACTACAATTTATAAATATGTCCTCATGCCCAAGGGTCACACTGCAGCTGTGTCATGAACTACGATTTATAAATACTGTCCTCATGCCCAAGAATCACACTGCAGCTGTGTACATCAACTACGATTTATAAATACTGTCCTCATGCCCAAGAATCACACTGCAGCTGTGTACATCAACTACCATTTATAAATACTGTCCTCATGCCCAAGAGTCACACTGCAGCTGTGTACATCAACTACGATTTATAAATACTGTCCTCATGCCCAAGAATCACACTGCAGCTGTGTACATCAACTACGATTTATAAATACTGTCCTCATGCCCAAGAGTCACATCACACTGCAGCTGTGTACATCAACTACGATTTATAAATACCGTCCTCATGCCCAAGGGTCACACTGCAGCTGTGTACATCAACTACGATTTATAAATACTGTCCTCATGCCCAAGAATCACACTGCAGCTGTGTACATGAACTATGATTTATAAATACTGTCCTCATGCCCAAGAATCACACTGCAGCTGTGTTTATTTATAAATACTGTCCTCATGCCCAAGAATCACACTGCAGCTGTGTACATCAACTACCATTTATAAATACTGTCCTCATGCCCAAGAATCACACTGCAGCTGTGTACATGAACTATGATTTATAAATACTGTCCTCATGCCCAAGAATCACACTGCAGCTGTGTACATGAACTACGATTTATAAATACTGTCCTCATGCCCAAGAATCACACTGCAGCTGTGTACATCAACTACCATTTATAAATACTGTCCTCATGCCCAAGAGTCACACTGCAGCTGTGTACATCAACTACCATTTATAAATACTGTCCTCATGCCCAAGAATCACACTGCAGCACACTACCATTTATAAAGCTGTGTCCCAAATCACACTGCAGCTGTGTACATCAGCTACTATTTATAAATACTGTCCTCATGCCCAAGAATCACACTGCAGCTGTGTCCATAAGCTACAATTTATAAATACTGTCCTCATGCCCAAGAATCACACTGCAGCTGTGTACATCAACTACGATTTATAAATACTGTCCTCATGCCCAAGAATCACACTGCAGCTGTGTACATCAACTACGATTTATAAATACTGTCCTCATGCCCAAGGGTCACACTGCAGCTGTGTACATCAACTACGATTTATAAATACTGTCCTCATGCCCAAGAGTCACACTGCAGCTGTGTACATCAACTACCATTTATAAATACTGTCCTCATGCCCAAGTCAATCACACTCAGCTGTGCCCAAGAATCACATGCAGCTGTGTACATCAACTACCATTTATAAATACTGTCCTCATGCCCAAGATATCACACTGCAGCTGTGTACATCATGCGATTTATAAATATTCCTCATGCCCAAGGGTCACACTGCAGCTGTGTACACCATTTATAAATACTGTCCTCATGCCCAAGAATCACACTGCAGCTGTGTACATCAACTATGATTTATAAATACTGTCCTCATGCCCAAGAATCACACTGCAGCTGTGTACATCAACTACGATTTATAAATACTGTCCTCATGCCCAAGAATCACACTGCAGCTGTGTACATCAACTACGATTTATAAATACTGTCCTCATGCCCAAGAATCACACTGCAGCTGTGTACATCAACTACGATTTATAAATACTGTCCTCATGCCCAAGAATCACACTGCAGCTGTGTACATCAACTGATTTATAAATACTGTCCTCATGCCCAAGAATCACACTGCAGCTGTGTTATTTATAAATACTGTCCTCATGCCCAAGAGTCACACTGCAGCTGTGTACATCAACTACGATTTATAAATACTGTCCTCATGCCCAAGAGTCACACTGCAGCTGTGTACATCAACTACGATTTATAAATACTGTCCTCATGCCCAAGAATCACACTGCAGCTGTGTACATCAACTACCATTTATAAATACTGTCCTCATGCCCAAGAATCACACTGCAGCTGTGTACATGAACTATGATTTATAAATACTGTCCTCATGCCCAAGAATCACACTGCAGCTGTGAATCACACTGCTACGCATTTATAAAAAATGTACATGCCCAAGAATCACACTGCAGCTGTGTATATCAACTACCATTTATAAATACTGTCCTCATGCCCTCATGCCCAAGACTCACACTCACACTGCAGCTGTGTACATGAACTACGATTTATAAATACTGTCCTCATTTATAACACTGCAGCTGTCTATGATTTCATGCCCATGCCCAAGAATCACACTGCAGCTGTGTACATGAACTACGATTTACACTGTCCTCATGCCCAAGAACTCACATTTACATAAATATTTATAAATACTGTCCTCATGCCCAAGAATCACACTGCAGCTGTGTCACATTTGCAGTCCTGTGAATCACACTGCAGCTGTGTACATGAACTACGATTTATAAATACTGTCCTCATGCCCAAGAATCACACTGCAGCTGTGTACATCAACTACGATTTATAAATACTGTCCTCATGCCCAAGAATCACACTGCAGCTGTGTACATCAACTACGATTTATAAATACTGTCCTCATGCCCAAGAATCACACTGCAGCTGTGTACATCAACTATGATTTATAAATACTGTCCTCATGCCCAAGAATCACACTGCAGCTGTGTACATCAACTACGATTTATAAATACTGTCCTCATGCCCAAGAATCACACTGCAGCTGTGTACATCAACTACGATTTATAAATACTGTCCTCATGCCCAAGAATCACACTGCAGCTGTGTACATGAACTACGATTTATAAATACTGTCCTCATGCCCAAGAATCACACTGCAGCTGTGTACATCAACTACGATTTATAAATACTGTCCTCATGCCCAAGAATCACACTGCAGCTGTGTACATGAACTACGATTTATAAATACTGTCCTCATGCCCAAGGGTCACACTGCAGCTGTGTACATGAACTACGATTTATAAATACTGTCCTCATGCCCAAGAATCACACTGCAGCTGTGTACATCAACTCACAAGAATCATTTATAAATACTGATTTGTCCTCATGCCCAAGAATCACACTGCAGCTGTGTACATGAACTATGATTTATAAATACTGTCCTCATGCCCAAGAATCACACTGCAGCTGTGTACATCAACTATGATTTATAAATACTGTCCTCATGCCCAAGAATCACACTGCAGCTGTGTACATCAACTACCATTTATAAATACTGTCCTCATGCCCAAGAATCACACTGCAGCTGTGTACATCAACAATTTATAAATTTGTCCTCATGCCCAAGTCCTGCAGCTGTGTACATGAACAAGACATTTATAAATACTGTCCTCATGCCCAAGAATCACACTGCAGCTGTGTACATCAACTACGATTTATAAATACTGTCCTCATGCCCAAGAGTCACACTGCAGCTGTGTACATCAACTACGATTTATAAATACTGTCCTCATGCCCCCAAGAATCACACTGCAGCTGTGTACATCAACTACCATTTATAAATACTGTCCTCATGCCCAAGAATCACACTGCAGCTGTGTACATCAACTACGATTTATAAATACTGTCCTCATGCCCAAGGTCACACTGCAGCTGTGTACATCAACTACATTTATAAATACATACTGTCCTCATGCCCAAGAATCACACTGCAGCTGTGTACATCAACTACCATTTATAAATACTGTCCTCATGCCCAAGAATCACACTGCAGCTGTGTACATCAACTACCATTTATAAATACTGTCCTCATGCCCAAGAGTCACACTGCAGCTGTGTACATCAACTACGATTTATAAATACTGTCCTCATGCCCAAGAATCACTGCAGCTGTGTGCAGCGATTTATAAATACTGTCCTCATGCCCAAAATCACACTGCAGCTGTTACATCAACTACGATTTATAAATACTGTCCTCATGCCCAAGAATCACACTGCAGCTGTGTACATGAACTACGATTTATAAATACTGTCCTCATGCCCAAGAATCACACTGCAGCTGTGTACCGATTTATAAATACTGTCCTCATGCCCAAGAATCACACTGCAGCTGTGTACATCAACTACGATTTATAAATACTGTCCTCATGCCCAAGAATCACACTGCAGCTGTGTACATCAACTACCATTTATAAATACTGTCCTCATGCCCAAGGGTCACACTGCAGCTGTGTACATCAACTACCATTTATAAATACTGTCCTCATGCCCAAGAATCACACTGCAGCTGTGTACATCAACTACGATTTATAAATACTGTCCTCATGCCCAAGGGTCACACTGCAGCTGTGTACATGAACTACGATTTATAAATACTGTCCTCATGCCCAAAGTCACACTGCAGCTGTGTACATCAACTACGATTTATAAATACTGTCCTCATGCCCAAGAATCACACTGCAGCTGTGTACATCAACTACCATTTATAAATACTGTCCTCATGCCCAAGAATCACACTGCAGCTGTGTACATGAACTACGATTTATAAATACTGTCCTCATGCCCAAGAGTCACACTGCAGCTGTGTACATGAACTATGATTTATAAATACTGTCCTCATGCCCAAGAATCACACTGCAGCTGTGTACATCAACTACGATTTATAAATACTGTCCTCATGCCCAAGAATCACACTGCAGCTGTGTACATGAACTACGATTTATAAATACTGTCCTCATGCCCAAGAAAGAATCACACTGCATTTATGTCCTCATGTACATGAGGGTCACACTGCATTTATAAAAACTGTCCTCATGCCCAAGAATCACACTGCAGCTGTGTACATGAACTATGATTTATAAATACTGTCCTCATGCCCAAGAATCACACTGCAGCTGTGTACATGAACTACGATTTATAAATACTGTCCTCATGCCCAAGAATCACACTGCAGCTGTGTACATCAACTACGATTTATAAATACTGTCCTCATGCCCAAGAATCACACTGCAGCTGTGTACATCAACCCATTTATAAATACTGTCCTCATGCCCAAGAATCACACTGCAGCTGTGTACATGAACTACCGATTTATAAATACTGTCCTCATGCCCAAGAATCACACTGCAGCTGTGTGTACATGAACTACGATTTATAAATACTGTCCTCATGCCCAAGAATCACACTGCAGCTGTGTACATCAACTACTATTTATTTATAAATACTGTCCTCATGCCCAAGAATCACACTGCAGCTGTGTACATCAACTACCGATTTATAAATACTGTCCTCATGCCCAAGAGTCACACTGCAGCTGTGTTACATCAACTACGATTTATAAACTTTGTCCTCATGCCAAGAGTCACACTGCAGCTGTGTACATCAACTACGATTTATAAATACTGTCCTCATGCCCAAGAATCACACTGCAGCTGTGTACATCAACTACGATTTATAAATACTGTCCTCATGCCCAAGAATCACACTGCAGCTGTGTACATCAACTACGATTTATAAATACTGTCCTCATGCCCAAGAGTCACACTGCAGCTGTGTATATCAACTACCATTTATAAATACTGTCCTCATGCCCAAGAGTCACACTGCAGCTGTGTCCATAAACTACGATTTATAAATACTGTCCTCATGCCCAAGGGTCACACTGCAGCTGTGTACATCAACTACGATTTATAAATACTGTCCTCATGCCCAAGAATCACACTGCAGCTGTGTACATGAACTACGATTTATAAATACTGTCCTCATCCCCAAGGGTCACACTGCAGCTGTGTACATGAACTACGATTTATAAATACTGTCCTCATGCCCAAGAATCACACTGCAGCTGTGTACATCAACTACGATTTATAAATACTGTCCTCATGCCCAAGAATCACACTGCAGCTGTGTACATGAACTACGATTTACAAATACTGTCCTCATGCCCAAGAATCACACTGCAGCTGTGTACATGAACTATGATTTATTAATACTGTCCTGATACCCAAGAATCACACTGCAGCTGTGTACATGAACTACAATTTATAAATACTGTCCTCATGCCCAGGAGTCACACTGCAGCTGTGTACATCAACTGCGATTTATAAATATTGTCCTCATGCCCAAGAATCACTCTGCACCTGTGTACATGAACTACGATTTATAAAAGACCCTATTGAATCAGACGGGTTAAATATGATTTCTGCACATTGACAGGCCTCAAATACAATGGGCACAAAACTGCCACCACAAACATCAGAAATGATCGATGTGGATTTATTTACCTGTAATATTTTTCAAGTAAAGGTTCAGCAAAGTGACAGCAGTTGTGTTATTTTCTGTTTATTTGTTTTAATTCCACTCTGTGCGTTAGTTTTGCAGCATTCTCCGATTGTTTCAGTAATTATCCAAAGGGAAGCATTATGACTGCGGAAGACAAGTGATCTAATTTGCACAGCAATTATCACAGAGAGATGTTCATTTTTCCGGGCTCGTTGCGGTTTTCTCCAACACAAATCCCATAATAGACGCATCTTGATGCTGTAGGTGAGGTGTGAGCCTCAGGTAGTTGGGCTGAGTTCCAGCACAGCCTCGTTAGACAGTTGAGTTCATTAATGTTTACCTGTCTGCTCATTAGCATTCAGGCTAGGCAGTCCCAGCACACAGCTCTGCTCCGGCAGGAGCCAGCTGGAATGTGGCAGTTAGGGCTTTGTCACACAGAGAGATACCACTCCCTCACACACACACACACACACACACACACACACACACACACACACACACACACACACACACACACACACACACATCCTTGTATTTAAATCTTTGTGAGGAGATTGCATTGACTTCCATTCATTCTTCGTGTGTCTCTACAGCCTTTCCCTTATCTTAACAATAAGCAATGTATGCCTAACCCAAACCCTTACCCTAACCTTAACCTATCCCTAATTCTAACCTTACCCCAAACCCTTACCCTAACCTTAACCTATCCCTAATTCTAACCTTACCCCAAACCCTTACCCTAACCTTAACCTATCCCTAATTCTAACCCCCCAAACCCCAAACCCTTATCCCATTCTAACCTTGCCCCATAACCCTTACTCCTAACCTATCCCTAATTCTAACCTTGCCCCAAACCCTTACCCTAACCGTAACCTATCCCTAATTCTAACCTTGCCCCAAACCCTTACCCTAACCTTACCCTATCCCTAATTCTAACCTTGCCCCAAACCCTTACCCTAACCTTAACCTATCCCTAATTCTAACCTTACCCCAAACCCTTACCCTAACCTTAACCCATCCCTAATTCTAACCTTACCTCAAACCCTTACCCTAACCTTAACCTATCCCTAATTCTAACCTTACCCCAAACCCTTACCCTAACCTTAACCTATCCCTAATTCTAACCTTACCCCAAACCCTTACCCTAACCTTAACCTATCCCGAATTCTAACCTTACCCCAAACCTTAACTTATAAGTCACAATTTGCTGGCCAAAATGTCCTCATATCCCAAAAAAGACTTCACTTTATTGGTTAAAAACTCATGCCGGTCCTCAATCAATAGCAAGTACAAAAACACACACAAACACACACACACACGCACGCACACACACACACGCACACACACACACACACACACACACACACACACACCCCACACCACACTCCCCCACACACACACACACACACACACACACAAACGCACTCACACGCACACACACAAATACACACAACATTCCCACACACACACACACACACACACACACACTCACAGACACACGCACGCACGCACACACATACCGACACACGCAAACGAACACGCATCACTCTAAGACGCATTCATGCACAGAAACGCGCAAGCACTCACCATCTGACACACACGAACGCAGACACACAGAACACATGCAGGCTCACCCTCTGTCACACACGTACGCAGACACACAGAACACATGCAGGCTCGCCCTCTGTCACACACGTACGCAGACACACAGAGCACATGCAGGCTCGCCCTCTGTCACACACGTACGCAGACACACAGAACACATGCAGGCTCACCCTCTGTCACACACGTACGCAGACACACAGAACACATGCAGGCTCACCCTCTGTCACACACGTACGCAGACACACAGAACACATGCAGGCTCACCCTCTGTCACACACGTACACAGACACACAGAACACACGCAGGCTCACCCTCTGTCACACACACGTACGCAGACACACAGAGCACATGCAGGCTCGCCCTCTGTCACACTGCGTGCGCACAGACACACAGAGCACATGCAGGCTCACCCTCTGTCACACACGACACACGCACAGACACACAGAGCACATGCAGGCTCGCCCTCTGTCACACACGTACGCAGACACACAGAGCACATGCAGGCTCACCCTCTGTCACACACGTACGCAGACACACAGAACACATGCAGGCTCGCCCTCTGTCACACACGTACGCAGACACACAGAGCACATGCAGGCTCGCCCTCTGTCACACACGTACGCAGACACACAGAGCACATGCAGGCTCACCCCTCTGTCACACACGTACGCAGACACACAGAACACATGCAGGCTCACCCTCTGTCACACACGTACGCAGACACACAGAACACATGCAGGCTCGCCCTCTGTCACACACGTACGCAGACACACAGAGCACATGCAGGCTCACTCTGTCACACACGTCATGCAGACACACAGAACACATGCAGGCTCGCCTCTGTCACACACACACACACAGACACACAGAACACATGCAGGCCACATGCCCTCTGTCACACACGCACGCAGACACACAGAACACATGCAGGCTCGCCCTCTGTCACACACGTACGACACACAGACACACAGAACACATGCAGGCTCATGCAGGCCTCTGTCACACACACACAGACACACAGAACACATGCAGGCTCACCCTCTGTCACACACGTCGCAGACACACAGAACACATGCAGGCTCACCCTCTGTCACACACGACGCAGACACACACTCTGTCACACACGACGCAGACACACAGAACACATGCAGGCTCACCCTCTGTCACACACGACGCAGACACACAGAACACATGCAGGCTCACCCTCTCTGTCACACACGTACGCAGACACACAGAACACATGCAGGCTCACCCTCTGGCACACCGCACATGCTGACACACAGAACACATGCAGGCTCAGCCTCTGTCACACACAGAGACACACAGAACACATGCAGGCTCGCCCTCTGTCACACACGCACGCAGACACACAGACACACACAGAACACATGCAGGCTCACCCTCTGTCACACACACGACGCCAGACACACAGAACACATGCAGGCTCACCCTCTGTCACACACGCACGTGCGCCAGACACACAGAACACATGCAGGCTCACCCCTCTGTCACACACTCACATGAGACACACAGAACACATGCAGGCTCACCCTCTGACACACAGAGACACACAGAACACATGCAGGCTCCCTCTGTCACACACGACAAGAGACACACAGAACACATGCAGGCTCACTCTCTGTCAGACACACACAGAACACATGCACACCCTCTGTCACACACACATGCGCAGACACACAGAACACATGCAGGCTCACCCTCTGTCACACACGCACTGCGCAGACACACAGAACACATGCAGGCTCACCCTCTGTCACACACGTGCATGCAGACACACAGAACACATGCAGGCTCGCCCTCTGTCACACACATACGCAGACACACAGAACACATGCAGGCTCACCCTCTGTCACACACGACACAGAGAGACACACAGAACACATGCAGGCTCACCCTCTGTCACACAGACACATGCAGGCTCACCCTCTGTCACACAGACACACAGAGAACACATGCAGGCTCACCCTCTGTCACACACACATGCACTGTCACACACAGACACACACAGAACACATGCAGGCTCACCCTCTGTCACACACGTGCGCAGACACACAGACACACAGAACACATGCAGGCTCAGGCTCAGCCTGCCTCTGTCACACACGTACGCAGACACACAGAACACATGCAGGCTCACCCTCTGTCACACACGTACACAGACACACAGAACACATGCAGGCTCACCCTCTGTCACACACGGACGCAGACACACAGAACACATGCAGGCTCACCCTCTGTCACACACGTACGCAGACACACAGAACACATGCAGGCTCACCCTCTGTCACACACGTGCACGCAGACACACAGAGCACATGCAGGCTCACCCCCTCTGTCACACACGTGCGCCCAGACACACAGAACACATGCAGGCTCACCCTCTGTCACACACGTGCACAGACACACAGAGCACATGCAGGCTCACCCCTCTGTCACACACGCACGCAGACACACAGAGCACATGCAGGCTCAGCCCTCTGTCACACACGCGTGCAGACACACAGAACACATGCAGGCTCAGCCCTCTGTCACACACGCACGAGACACACAGAACACATGCAGGCTCACCCTCTGTCACACACGTGCCAGACACACAGAGCACATGCAGGCTCACCCTCCTCTGTCACACACGCACAGACACACAGAACACATGCAGGCTCAGCCCTCTGTCACACACGACGCAGACACACAGAACACATGCAGGCTCACCCTCTGTCACACACGCACGCAGACACACAGAACACATGCAGGCTCAGCCCTCTGTCACACACGACAAGAGACACACAGAGCACATGCAGGCTCACCCTCTGTCACACACGCACGCAGACACACAGAACACATGCAGGCTCTCCCCTCTGTCACACACGACGCAGACACACAGAACACATGCAGGCTCACCCTCTGTCACACACGCATGAGACACACAGAGCACATGCAGGCTCACCCTCTGTCACACACGTGCATGCAGACACACAGAACACATGCAGGCTCAGCCCTCTGTCACACACGTACGCAGACACACAGAACACATGCAGGCTCACCCTCTGTCACACACGTACGCAGACACACAGAACACATGCAGGCTCACCCTCTGTCACACACGTACGCAGACACACAGAACACATGCAGGCTCACCCTCTGTCACACACGTACGCAGACACACAGAACACATGCAGGCTCGCCCTCTGTCACACACGTACGCAGACACACAGAACACAGACACACAGAACACATGCAGGCTCACCCCTCTGTCACACACGTGCAGACACACAGAACACATGCAGGCTCACCCTCTGTCACACACGACAAGAGAGACACACAGAGCACATGCAGGCTCACCCTCTGTCACACACGTCACGCAGACACACAGAGCACATGCAGGCTCACCCTCTGTCACACACGTACGCAGACACACAGAGCACATGCAGGCTCACCCTCTGTCACACACGTACGCAGACACACAGAGCACATGCAGGCTCACCCTCTGTCACACACGTCACACACGCATGAGACACACAGAACACATGCAGGCTCACCCTCTGTCTGTCAGACACACAGAACACATGCAGGCTCACCCTCTGTCACACACGTACGCAGACACACAGAGCACATGCAGGCTCGCCCTCTGTCACACACGTACGCAGACACACAGAGCACATGCAGGCTCACCCTCTGTCACACACGTACGCAGACACACAGAACACATGCAGGCTCGCCCTCTGTCACACACGTACGCAGACACACAGAACACATGCAGGCTCACCCTCTGTCACACACGTACGCAGACACACAGAACACATGCAGGCTCACCCTCTGTCACACACGAGACACACACAGAACACACACAGAACACATGCAGAACACTGCAGGCTCACCCTCTGTCACACACGCATGCGAGACACACAGAACACATGCAGGCTCACCCTCTGTCACACTGTCACAGAACACATGCAGGCTCACCCTCTGTCACACACGCACGCAGACACACAGAACACATGCAGGCTCAGCCTCTGTCACACACGACAAGAGACACACAGAACACATGCAGGCTCGCCCTCTGTCACACACGTCACACACGACAAGACACACAGAACACATGCAGGCTCGCCCTCTGTCACACACGACGCAGACACACAGAACACATGCAGGCTCAACCTCTGTCACACACGTACGCAGACACACAGAGCACATGCAGGCTCGCTCGCGTGCTTGCTTGCCTTGCCAGGCTGGCAGACTCCAGCGGACTCGCTTCTCTCCTGAATTCTTTTGGCAGGATTTTCTTTTGCATGAAATTGGCTGACTCTTAATTTAGCGATTGGCACATTAAGTCTCCCAATGTGAAGTACTCTAATGACCTCTGATGACACACAGCTGCGGGTTAATTCGTCTCATTTATACATTTATTTTCCTCTTATTTTAGCGGCAAAACTGTTTCCTCGCAATTTTCTATCATTAAATTTTAAACGGGACGGCCATTATGAAATTTACGTGGGGCTTTCTCCACGCCGAGTAAATTCTCCCATTTGTCAGTGTATTAGGTCTACGCACTGCTACCTGGGCGAGATCCCATCGGCCGCATCCCTAATCGTGACTCAGCTAATTAATCTCACTCTTGGCAGCAGTAATACCCGGACTCGCTAGACCTGAGTAAATGGAGTTAAGATGCGGTGCATTCTCGCGCCATCTTGGCGAGAAAACTGGGCAGCGGGATCGGTCACGCATCCCTGCATAAAATTCAGACACCTGTGCGCCTCGGCGTTTGCGCTGTAACTGCGTAGCGACTCCTGCGCTATTCTACGTGACTAACAGGACGGATCCATCGTGCGCGCGTACCTTCATTGTGCAGCGCCATTTAATGACGTGCGGCTCCTTGATAGCAGTAAAACCATGAAAACGCGGATTCAGCACCATGCTTTCCTGCTGTTGATCAAAAGAAAATTTCACTTTTGTTGGCATGCTAGAATTTTCTCCTCAGGTAAAATCTTTCCGTACAATATGTGACCTATAAATAATGACTAATGTAGCACAGTATTGATAATTTGGCCGTAAATTGTTGTTTTACTGGTCCTTTCATTTAAACATTGCCCTGAGTGGCCAACACAACATCCTAGCTTGTTAACTGTGCAAAGTAGTTTAGCTTTACCAACATCCCTAACTTTTACTAATATAACCAACCAACATTCACTGTTAAATGATAAAGGATTTGGCTGCATTTACCATGTTTACCAGCTCAATTACTCATCAACAGCAATGAAAACACAGCACATCTTCATATGCAATGACCTTGCCCCCAAAATCAAATATGTCTGACTGTAATCCTACAGGGGCACTTTTGGACAGAAGGGGAGAAGTGTGTCACTGCGTAATTAAAGGTATTGAGCTGTAGATTGATTGATATCTGAGGCTCCAGCAGCCCATATGGCAGGGTGAAGGGGTAAAGGATTGTGAGCTAGGCAGGGAGAATAAATCATACACGGGTGTGTGTGTGTGTGTGTGTGTGTGTGTGTGTGTGTGTGTGCGCGCACAGAAGTGACAGCGCTGCTTGGTTAGTTCTCTGGGGAAGAAGCGCATGATCCACTTTAACCTCTTAACCTGTTGGGGTCATCACCATTCTGAGCAAATCTGTTCTCCATCTCAAAGCCTAGTGTGTGTGTAAGGGTATTTAAAACACCACAAATTCACTGAACCTAGCCCAGCACAGGGTTAGTGACACACACACACACACACACACACACACACACACACACAGACAAACTCACACACTCAATCTGCACATACACACACACATACACACACATACAAAGATACATTCACATTTATGTACGCACTTAAACATGCATCCGCTTATGCAAACAGACACACATCAATACCCAGCGAACACTGAGATAGTGAATGACCGTCCCGGTCTTTGCCTGGACATCTGGAACGTTACCTGGCCATCAGCTGAGCATCCTTCCTGAGCGCTTCAGCGAGGTGTAAATACGGAGTGATGTCACCATGACCAGGCCTGTTAAATCTTATGTACACTGAGTGCATTCAGCAGCTCCTTACGTCCTAAACACTGAAAATAATGACTTAAGTAAGTCTAAAAATATAAAGCCAGCTTCGACCTTCAGTCTCCGCTGGGACACAAACCCCCGCCTCCTGGGTAAAACAATGATACAGGAATATATTTTACATGTAGATTTATAATAATTGGCATCTTTAAAGGGTTCTTATGGGTATGAAGTAATACTAGTCTGCATACGCAGAGTGAATATTCCAGACTGTCTCATGGTATTTCACAGCCAGATAAACAGTATTTCCTGGCTCTGAGGGAAGGTCTGGCTGGACCATTATTGGACGTGGAAACTATGTCCCCATCTGGCCAGCCGCCTTTTAACTACATCACTTCTTTCTGCATCCGACCAGCTCCATCTTTAGGCAGGAATGCCACGCCACCATCCTAACGATGTTTGCTGGTGTGCACACAGACATACTGTATGTATACACATACACCCACCAGGCACTCACACACAAACACACACAGACACACACCATAATATATGTGTACTCATACACACCAAACTCTGACTCGTGCTATTATTATCTGAAAGCATGAACACTAAAATCACAGTTACAGGAGTAAGTTAGCATTACAGCACCTTGTTGACTTTATAAGGCCAATGAGAACAGCAGGTACACGCAGATAAACAGCACATAGGATTAGAGTTAGATTGAGTGATTTATAAATAAGGCCAAAACGTGAGACAGCACACACACGATCCCTCCGTTACTGAATATGATGCATTGATTTCAGGTTCTGTTGAGCCTGACTGCAGTGTAGACTGATGTAAAGGTCAGACTGCATTAGCAGCGCAGTCCAGACTCCACTCAGGGCACCCTGCGCTATGGCAGCCATATCACAGCTCCTGCTTAATTAGTCTCAAGCACTTATACACCACTCCGCAGAGATCGAATAAAATCTCATGAATAAGTAAAGGCTTGGGTGGGAGTGTGGGGGGAATGGGATGCGTCTGGTGGTTTAATTAACACCCTCCCCCCGAGACCGGTTCAGTTTTGGGGGCCGAGCCTCATTGATTGACAGAAATCTGAATTGAACCTTTGATCATAACTCTCCTTCAGACTCTGTGCAAGGGTGGGAGGCTCTGCATAAACCATACTGACCATTTTACCTGTTTCTAATGACACACAGTGCAGTGATAAAGTATTTGCCCCGTCCCAATTTCTTCTATTTTTACATATTTGTTTCAGACCATAAAAGTAATTTTAATATTACACAAAGATAACCTGAGTAAACACTAAACGCAATTTTGTGAGGAAAAAGCCATCCAAAACTACCTGGTCCTATGTAAATAATTAATAGTAACTAAAACAATCAAACAAATTTAATTGACACTTTGGCTCAATATCACGAGACACACCCAGGTATGATTACTGCCAGCCCTGTTGGTTCAAAACATCCTAAACAGAACCACTTTGGCAATGCGAAGGAGGCAGAAAGCAGCACATGAATCCATGAACTAAAAGAAATTCAAGATGAGATAAGAAGTCATCCTGGGAGTGGATGTGCATCGACAGCATATCTAGGAGGCCACAGGAGAGGCTGAGCTAAAGGCCTCACTTGCCTCAGTTGCAGTTAGTGGACATGATTACTCAATCAGACAGAGACAGGGAAAAAATGGTGTCCATGGGAAAGCTGCAGGGCAAAACCCACTGCTGGCCAAAAGGAACTAAAAGGCTCGTCTCACATTTGCCAAAAAACAAAACAACTTCTTAACGACCCCCAAGACTTTCGGGATAATATTGTGTGGACTGAGGAGTCAAAAGTTGAACTTTTTGAAAGACGTGGCTCTTTTCATCTGACGTAAGGCTAATACAGCTTACGACAATAAGAAAATAACGCCAACTGTCAAAAACCGAGGTGGTAGTGTGATGGTCTGGGGCTGCTTTACTGCTTCAGGACCTGGGCGACTCACCATAATTGATGGAACCATGAATTCTGCTCTCAACCAGAAAATCCTGAAGGAGAATGTGCAGCCATCATCCGTGGCCTAAAGCTCAAGTGCAGTAGGGTTATGCAGCAGGACAATGATCCACAGGGCATGAGCAAGTGCAGTAGGGTTATGCAGCAGGACAATAATCGACAGGGCATAAGCAAGTGCAGTAGGGATATGCAGCAGGACAATAATCCACAGGACATAAGCAAGTGCAGTAGGGTTATGCAGCAGGACAATAATCCACAGGGCATGAGCAAGTGCAGTAGGGTTATGCAGCAGGACAACAATCCACAGGGCATGAGCAAGTGCAGTAGGGTTATGCAGCAGGACAATAATCCACAGGGCATAAGCAAGTGCAGTAGGGTTATGCAGCAGGACAATAATCCACAGGGCATAAGCAAGTGCAGTAGGGTTATGCAGCAGGACAATAATCCACAGGGCATGAGCAAGTGCAGTAGGGTTATGCAGCAGGACAACAATCCACAGGGCATGAGCAAGTGCAGTAGGGTTATGCAGCAGGACAATAATACACAGGGCATGAGCAAGTGCAGTAGGGTTATGCAGCAGGACAATAATCCACAGGGCATGAGCAAGTGCAGTAGGGTTAAGCAGCAGGACAATAATCCACAGGGCATGAGCAAGTGCAGTAGGGTTATGCAGCAGGACAATAATCCACAGGACATGAGCAAGTGCAGTAGGGTTATGCAGCAGGACAATAATCCACAGGACATGAGCAAGTGCAGTAGGGTTATGCAGCAGGACAATAATCCACAGGCATGAGCAAGTGCACTAGGGTTATGCAGCAGGACAATAATCCACAGGACATGAGCAAGTGCAGTAGGGTTATGCAGCAGGACAATGATCCACAGGACATGAGCAAGTGCAGTAGGGTTATGCAGCAGGACAATGATCCACAGGACATAAGCAAGTGCATGTCTGAATGGCTCAAAAGAAACAAAATGAAGGGTTGAGCGTGGCCTCGTCAAAAACCAGACATGAGTCAGATGCGGTGGCATGACCTTAAATAGGCAATTCAATGTTACTGAATTAAAACAATTCTGCAAGAGCAGTGGGCCAAAATTCCTCCTGAGCATTGCTTATTATCTGAGATGTTTGATAGCAGTTGTTGCTGCGAAGGGTGGCAAAACCAGTCATAAGGTTTATGGGGCAATTATTTATTCATACAGGTGATAAACTGTAGGTTTTGAATAACAAATCACCTTCAATAATTAAAATAATTATTTAAAAGCTGTATTTTGTGTTTATGCACATTGCCTTTGTCTTATGGAATATTTAGTTGATTACTTGATACATTTAATTATGACAACTAAGCATAAAAAGAGAAAATGGGAGAGGAGGCCAATACTTTTTCACAGCAAAGTAAACATTAACCTCAGACACAGAGGATGTGCACATTCAGCTTCTGTCTGTATTAACCTCAGACACAGAGGATGTGCACATTCAGCTTCTGACTGCATTAACCTCAGACACAGAGGATGTGTACATTCCTTCACTGTATTAACACAGACACAGGATGTGTACATTCAGCTTCTGCTAACCTCAGACACAGAGGATGTGCACATTGTGACTTAACCTCAGACACAGGATGTGTATATTCAGTCTGACATTCAGACAGAGGATGTGTATACTGTATTAACCTCAGACACAGAGGATGTGCACATTCAGCTTCTGACTGCATTAACCTCAGACACAGGATGTGTACATTCAGCTTCTGACTGTATTAACCTCAGACACAGAGGATGTGCAAATTCAGCTTCTGACTGTATTAACCTCACACACAGAGGACGTGTACATTCAGCTTCTGACTGTATTAACCTCAGACACACAGGATGTGTACATTCAGCTTCTGACTGTATTAACCTCAGACACACAGGATGTGAACATTCAGCTTCTGACTGTATTAACCTCAGACACAGAGGATGTGTACATTCAGCTTCTGACTGCATTAACCTCAGACACAGAGGATGTGCACATTCAGCTTCTGACTGTATTAACCTCAGACACAGGATGTGCACATTCAGCTTCTGACTGTATTAACCTCAGACACAAGATGTGTATATTCAGCTTCTTGCTGTATTAACCTCAGACACAGGATGTGTACATTCAGCTTCTGACTGCATTAACCTCAGACACAGAGGATGTGCACATTCAGCTTCTGACTGTATTAACCTCAGACACAGGATGTGTATATTCAGCTTCTTACTGTATTAACCTCAGACACAGGATGTGAACATTAAGCTTCTGACTGTATTAACCTCACACACAGAGGATGTGGACATTCAGCTTCTGACTGTATTAACCTCAGACACAGAGGATGTGTACATTCAGCTTCTGACTGTATTAACCTCAGACACAGAGGATGTGCACATTCAGCTTCTGACTGTATTAACCTCAGGATGTGTACACAGGATGTGTGCACATTCATTCACTGCATTAACCTCAGACACAGAGGATGTGCACACTGACTATTAACCTCAGACACAGGATGTGCACATTCAGCTTCTGACTGCATTAACCTCAGACA